>JAXQQM020087589.1:0-30255 GCA_034641835.2 Pinus albicaulis
GTTTAGTCAATTCAGTGTCCTAAATTTCTAACATAAATTATCAACCAGGGCTAGTAAACTGATGAAGTGTGATGCACTATATGTGCCTAAGTATCCATTTTTCTTACTTCGTTGTTTTTAGTGTTTTATTGATGTTTTGGGGTTTTTTTATGTTTGATCTTTAGTATGCTACTCTATGCTAAAAATATGAAGTTAGATTTATGTCAAAAAAGGGAGAAAATGAAATGTTAATGAATAAATGAAAACAGAGTTTATTTTCAAATTATGTTCCTAACTAAAAAATGATAAAAACAGAGAGTCATAATCCATGGATATTACAAATTCTAAATGAACATTCATGAAATGAAAAGTAACTCAAAATACTACAACTTAATCTGATTCATTTAGTTAGAGATTTGTTGGAAGAGCTTGTGAAAAATATTAATTCTAATACAATGAGGATCTCCTAAAAAATAAAAGAAAAACTGAAACAACTTATAACATTACAACTAAATCTCATTCATGAGTTAGAGGTTTATTGGAAGAGCTTTTGAAAGAGATTAATCATAATGTGATAAGGATCTTTTATGAAACAAAACAATCAATAACTCGCAATATTACAACTTAGTCTCATTCGTGAATTAGAGGTTTATTGGAAAAGCTTTTGAAATAGACTAACTGTAGTATAATGAGGAATCTGATCTGAAATTGTGTGAACAAAATATTTCTTATACAGAGATTGACAGTAGGGGCTTTTACTAATTATTTCACCTTTACTAGAAAGGATGAAACCAGAAGCTTATGGCCCTCTTACTGACTCTGCCTAAAGAAATATAATGTAAACACTAAATAGATCTGGCAAATGAGAGTCTTCTTTTTAACTAAATAACATAAAATGAAATGCTAATAACTCAAAATATCATAATTGAATCTCATTCATTTAATAGAGATGTATTGGAAGAGCTTGAGAAAGAGACTAACTGCAATATCATGAGGATCCTTTATCTAAACAAATGACATGAAACATAATGCTAAAAGCTATGATTTCAGAAAGTAATCTAAGTAAGGAAATATGACAAAACAGAATTGAAAATTACTTATCTAGAAAACATGCAAAACCTTCTCGAATAGCAGGGGCTCTCTGCTACCAATTTGGTGTAATCCTTAACTCTTTGAAGATGTGATCAAAACAACATCAAAGAACTAAACTTCTTTATTTATAAACTCACAACTCTACATCCCATTCCATCTTAAGCTTTGTTACAAAACACTCTCTAATCCTTTCTCTTCCTCTCCTATTTTTTTCACTACCCATGGTAGGAGAAAGCTTCTCCTATTTATACAAAATATGAGAAGTTATCTCATTAATGGGAGTCCATGAATCTCTCCCTCCATCTCTAGAGTTACAATCAAAATAGGAAATGATAAGACACATGTCTTTCTAGAGTTTCAACACAACTAATGAATAAGACACATATCCTCTTAGAGTTTCAATACAACAAGGAAGTGAGACACATGTTCTCATGATTCCATGATCTTCTCCAACCAAATTCGAATTTGGCCTTAGAGTGCCACATAAGGGTCTTCTAGAAGTCTCCTTTTGACCTACACATGTCACAAAACTCATAACACATATATAGATCTATGAAACTATGTTAATTTTCTAGTTTCTAATCATAAATTCACTTTAAATACATAAAATAAATAACTTTGGAAGACAAGGATCCTAACCCATATATTTATGAAAATGGTTACTTGATGTAGGGTTTTAGGTCAAATGGCTATGAAATAAAAGCTGAATGGCTATGACATAATGGAAATATGTATGAATATGGAAAACACTTTTGAGACTCAACATACCCCCCAACTGAAGTTGTTGTATGTCCTCATGCAACTATTGCAATGATTCATTTGTCCATGAATTGATATTTTATGAGTTTTGACTCATATAGATTCGTTCCAAACTTTGCTTTATACTATTTTCTTTTGGAAAAATATAATACATTTGATTGCAACATTTTTTTTATATAGTTGGTTCTTGTGTGACAACCGATTTTTTTTAGCAATGGTTCTTGTGCAACAATGCTTTATTTTCTTTGTTGCATCAAAGTTCATGAAAACATTTAGAATCAAATACTCCATCAGTGAATTGATCATTTGCGAGGCATATAATCTTTTGGATCATGTTGCAACAATAGTTGGTTGAGAAGTATATGTGGGTGGAAATGAAATGAAAATGTGTGATAGTTTATGACATGTGGATATGAAATGATGTCTCTTCCCCCCCAACTAAAGATATGACAATGTGAAAAAGGGAGTGAGAAATTTTTCCAAAGTTACAATTTTAGCATTCTAATGAATTACATGACTAAAAATTAGAAAACCACATACCTTCACTTACCTTAAATGTAGATGAGTTGTGTATACTGAAGAGTGTGGTTGTTGATGTTGTTGGATCATGAACTATGTAAACAAATGAATTTGATCTGCTTCTTTGTTCTCTTTGTGTTGATGGCACGATTGGGATCTTTATTGCTGCTGATACAAATTGATTCCTGCTGCAAACTGCTGAAATGATGTAGTCTTCAATTGTTACAAAATCCACTAGTACAATTCTAGTCATGCGAATAAATGTGTTGATGTCAAGCATGAAGAGAATTCATTGGATTACCGACCATTGATGAATGTCGTTAACCAATGTGAAGCAAACTCACCATTAATGTCAATGAGTGCCAAGGTGTTGGGGCCCTTGTTTTTGTTTAAGTTTTGAACTTTTGGCCAAGACATTTTGAACTTTGACTCTTTTTGAGTTGCGGAATAAATACACATAGCAACCGCGACCGCGCCACAGCGACCAGGAGTTGCGGAGCTACCAAGGTGGCGCGGAAGCATTTGATAACTGGAGATTGAACAGAGATAAGTGCAGATGAAAGAAATACAGCAGAAAATAGAAAGTGGAACACGCAGACATCAGAAGAGAAGCTGGGAAAAGCCAAAGTGAAGACACAGAGAAGCTGCCAGTCGCGAGGAGCGGGTGAATAAAAGGCGATCACCCGGCTGAAGAAGGAGGTTGTTGTTGAGGGTTGAATGGATGCGAGAGAAGTCGCGAGGATCAAGACCTGAGGAAGGATGCGCAGAGCAGCTGCGGAAGAATCATGCTTGTTCTTCCTATGGGTTCTTACTTTCTATGTTCTTCCTTTCTGTTCTCAAACCCATCTGTATCTGACTTGTGAGTTATCAGAGAAGAAAGCTATGTAACCATGTATTCGGCCAGAAGAATAATATAAGGAAGGATTGCTGTCTTAATGTGTTGTTCATGCGTTCTGATGTGTTTACACTGCTTTAAAAATTTTAAGTTGCGACTGTCTGAATACTTGATTAGTGATCATGCATGTGTAACTTGGTATATGTGATGGATGCACTTTCTTTCTTTGGTTGCGGGTTTATTCCTTACCAATGATCTCATCCCCTTATGCATGTGGTCGCGGCACGCCTCGGGTGAGACGCACTGCTCTCCAAGAGCAGGGTGAAAATGCCGGCGTGTTCCTAGACTACACCGGACCCCTTGTTGGCCACAACCCTTGAACCTGGGTCTTGCCCGCGAGACCCGACTTTTCGCCAACAAATGGTTCCGTTGCCGGGACCTGCATGTTCTGAGGGGATCTAGATCTTGGTCTCGAGGATTTTTGAAGGAGCAATACGGCGATGGTGGGAAGATCATCTTGACCAGTTCATTGGTCAACAAGCAAAGCTGACCAAGAAAAAGGAGGCGGCGATCAGGGAGCTTGTTCTTTTCTCGGACTCAGCTAGTGATACGTACGAAATTTTCTGGGGAAGGTTCCCTACGGACCTTTACAACTGGTTGCGGAGGTTACGAGCGATGGTGCCCCAAGAAGGCTTGCGGAAGATAAACCGCAGGTGGGCGCACGAAGACCTGGTAGCACTGCATCGGGTAGATACTGAACTAACCCGCGCAGTGGATTTTTGGGTGAGGACCACGTTGGAAGGATACGCTGTGGAGTTTGCCGCTGAGTGTTACCAATCCTTCTCGAAGGCCGAGGCTGTTTTTCACTCAGGGCTGAGGGGGAAGCTGTTGAAGGAGATTCCGCTGTGGATCAAAGCCCTGATGGTGGACGAAGGGTTGATTGAATTCCACAAAACGAGTATGGAAGCGTAAACCACCCGTACTGCGGGAAGGATTGAGGGGACCGATGCTGTGTAGACTGTAAGAGTGGGGAGCGGGGGATGGACGTTGAGGCCGCATGCAAGTTGCGGGAGTCACGTGCACATCGGCGGGCACAGATCGCCGATAGGTGGCGAAGAAGGGTAATGAGAGATTTGAAGAGAAGGGAAATCGAGAGGAGAAATCAGAAGGAGGCACCTCAGAAGACAAGAACCATGGGTTTGGATACCTGGACAGGAGACGGGACGGCAGCGAACATACAATGGGTGCATGGGAGCCCAGCGACGCGAGAAAGAGAAGTAACGACTAGCAAAGATAATGGAAAGATGCAGCCCGAAGAAAGCTCCGATGACGAATGGCACAGCGTGATGCAGCAGATGTTCCAGGATCAGATGACACCCACCCCTCCAGGCAGCCCTACGTCCCGCTTTCCGCATGGCCAGGATCCCGACCTTCCCCTGGTACTTTATCAACCTTTAAGAAATATTTTTATTTAGTTACAAGCATTAAGTCAGTCATATAGTAGTTCAGCGGTGTCGGTAACGCCCAGTAGCAGCAACGTTACTAGTAGTAGTATTTTCCCTAGTGGGACCGTTACGCAACCAGGACCCGGAGGTTTTATCCTGGTTAATTCTCCGCAAGTACACATGGCTGGATCTTTCACCCGGTACCCAGAGTTCTCTGGCCGGGGAAATGACGACGTAGAACAACACTGGTATCTGTGCGAAGCCATCTGGAGGGCTCGACAGACGCCAGAGCAGGGTGCACCCAGCACAACAAATGCAGAACAACTAAGTCCAGCACAGCTGTATCTGCTCATTCAGCGGGCGGCCCTCAAGGCCGAGCAGATTCACACTGAGCTACAGCGGCGGTGCACTGAGCAGCAGAATCAGATCACGACGCTTACTGAACAGCGCAATCAGTTGCTGCGGGAGAAGACCAACCTCGAGGAGCAAGTCAACATTGCTATCCAAGCGATCTCCAGTGTATGGCCCGCTGCACGGGCTCACCATGCTCCACTTCCCACCAGAATTGAGGAGGACACTATCACGCTACAGGCTCATCACCTCAGGGAATTTTTCACTATTGTTTGCAGGGAGAACCAGGAGTTACAAGTGGCGTTAGCCGCACGGCCTACCCTTCCAGATCCACCCAGTGACCATTCAGGACAGGTAACTGCCAAACAGACGCAGGCAGTTAGTCTACAAGCAACTCTCCATTCCACTGCAGCCGCGGCTTTTGCCCTTCTACGCAGTTTGCAAGAGTGGTCACTCGCGTTAACTGTCAAGAATCAGCCCATTGCTGCCCAGCTGCAACAGATTTCCCGGGACATTCAGGCGACCACGGACCCTGCAAGGTTAGATCAACTCTACGCCCAGTCAGACGAGCTGGAACTTCACATGCATCAGACTGAAGCCAAATCAGCAGCGGCCAAGCACGTCATCCGGGAGATCCGTTCGCCCCTTCGCACCCATGCTGACGCTATGCACCAGCTGGATGTCAAGGCGGAAACCCAGCTCGCCACCCTGTTCGGGGCTGCCCCGATGCCCATAGACGAATCCGCCGCTAACCGCATCTCTCAAGACGCCGACCTACTTATGCAGGAATGGCAGCAAGCAGTGGCGACCTTCACAGAGCTTAGAGATTCAACACTCCGCCAGGTCCCGGAGTTGGGGCCCTTGTTTGGCCAACCGGATGGCGGAGTACAGTAGGAAAGGGTGGCGGAAGAAGGAACAACAGAGCAGGGCACGGAAGCTAGCGGGGGAATGGAAGTAGAAACTGTTATTTGCGATTGACTCGCGAACGAGTCAAAGAATTGTGGTCGGGGCCTGTTGGGGCCCTTGTTTTTGTTTAAGTTTATAACTTTTGGCCAAGACATTTTGAACTTTGACTCTTTTTGAGTTGCGGAATAAATACACATAGCAACCGCGACCGCGCCGCAGCGACCAAAAGTTGCGGAGCTACCAAGGTGGCACGGAAGCACTTGATAGCTGGAGATCAAACAGAGATAAGTGCAGATGAAAGAAACACAGCAGAAAACAGAAAGTGGAACACGCAGACATCAGAAGAAAAGCTGGGAAAAGCCAGAGTGAAGACACAGAGAAGCTGCCAGTCGCGAGGAGCGGGTGAATAAAAGGCGATCACCCGGCTGAAGAAGGAGGTTGTTGTTGAAGGTTGAATGGATACGAGAGAAGCCGCGAGGATCAAGACCTGAGGAAGGACACGCAGAGCAGCTGCGGAAGAATCATGCTTGCTCTTCCTGTGGTTTCTTACTTTCTATGTTCTTCCTTTCTGTTCTAAGACCCATATGTATCAGACTTGTGAGTTATCAGAGAAGAAAGCTATGTAATCATGTGTTCGGCCAGAAGAATAATATAAGGGAGGATTTCTGTTTCAATAAGTTGTTCATGTGCTGTAATGTGTTTACACTGATTTAAAATTTTAAGTTGCAACTGTCTGAATACTTAGTTAGTGATCTTGCATGTGTAATTTGGTATATGTAATGGATGCACTTTCTTTCTTTGGTTGCGGGTTTATTTCTTACCAGTGATCTCATCCCCTTATGCATGTGGTCGCGGCACGCCTCGGGTGAGACGCACTGCTCTCCAAGAGCAGGGTGAAAATTCCGGCGTGTTCCTAGACTACACCGGACCCCTTGTTGGCCACAACCCTTGAACCTGGGTCTTGCCCACGAGACCTGACTTTTCGCCAACACAAGGTACCTAAGTACATCTTGCGTAGTGCGAATAGATGGGCTGATGTCGAACTACTTGCAAGATCTGACGATCAAGGGACATTGATGTATTCCCATGATTGTCAGCGAGAGAACTTGTCATTAATGCATACAAGCCTCAAGGTACTATTAAGGACTCTAGTCTTGGACCTAGATAATGTGTTGATGTCGATAGGCCAAGACTTGTTAGAAGGAAGGCCTTAAGGAATCCTCCATCATCTAACGCGAGCATGAAAGAATAATTTTTAAAAGACTATGGATTTAATAATTTTCATTGAAGCAAGGTTTATTTGCAAAATGAAAAGGATAGGAAAAGGAAAATGGAAATGGACAATGAAAAATGGAAAATGACAATGGGAAATAAGCATGTAGGTGAACTTCTTGCTTTTATTTGTGGAATAGACAAAAATTAATGGAAAGTGTATGTGAATGAAGGAAAATGAACAACTAAATTTTGCTGAGAAAATAATGGTGGTTTGCTTTGAATTTCTTGGTTGGATTTACAATTCAAAAAGGGAGGAAAAGTAATGTTCTTGATGGATATGAACATGGACTTGTTCTTATGTTTCTCGTAAAATCGGTCCTTTGAAAACCAATCGTGTGCACAATTAGTTTCCTTTAATGATCATTCGATCATCCCAAATCTGCAAAAAAACTTGACATAAAGAACATAAGTGTGTTAAAAAATAAGTAGTTAATTTCTTTCTGATTCTTACGAAAAAATTAAATGTCAAATGAAACATATTAAGGTAAATCGAAAATTTCTATATTCAATCCAATTCATGATATCGATAACAATCAATTTTTAAAGAATAACCATAAAAATATAAATCAACTCCCTATTGTTGGATGACTTCATGCACTATGCTTAATAAAACAATTGGCATTACAAAGATTCGTTGTGTTCTTCAAGTTAAAACTTTATAGAAAAATACACATCAACAATATTAATGCCAAATGTTTAGAAATCATCTAAATAATCTTCCAATTGTCTTGCAAACCATTATTCAGAAGATTTTTTTTTTTTTTTTAAATGAAATAAAGCATGGATGAAATAATTGTCCTTATGAATATTTTTGAAACAAATTCATGCCAATGCCTCTTTCATGCAAGATAAAAATAAAAAGTTTGAAATTTCTAAAGTCAAATTCCTAACTATGAAGGAGATGAAGGCAGAGTCCTTCTCAGTTTATACAACTTGCATTTGATGCACATGTGATAATGTGTTTGCCTCAAATAATTCATTTGTCACTCATCATGTGCCACCACACATGAATTCTGCCACATTTTCCTTCAAATAAGGAAATCAGTTCTTTGATTATTTCTCAAAATTGAATTTTATAAAACCGTGACTATTTTCATAAAAAAAAACATTTTTTTCTCACGCACACTGCAAATTAGTGCTCCGAAGAACCCTAAATTTCTCCCAAATGACTGCGAATTTCATAAATTTCTTACAAGATTAGCTAATTCACCCCCTTCCCGAAAAAACCCATGTTTTATTTTTTCTAATTCGCCTCGGTTTTCTCAGAAAATCCGTTTTAAAATCAGGTGTTTTTTACAATTACGCATTTCGTTTTCTGGCAATTACTTGTGGTTTGATTTGTTTTTATTTGCAGGTTTTGAAGTGTAATGATTTTTATCTCACAGAGAATTTCAGATCAATCTCTTTCATTGCAATTACTTGTAATGGAATCTGCAATCTTCTCTTCATCAACAGTCTGAAATCTTCTCTTCATCAGCAATTTCTTTATATGTTACACTTCCATTGTCTGTCCCTGCAATTGAATTTGTAATCTTCTCTTCATCTGCAATTTGTAATCTTCTCCTCATCAACAATTTGCAATCTTCTCTTCATCAACAGTTTCTTCATGTGATATACCTTTATTGTGTGCAAATTTTTAAAAATGATTTCTAATAACTGTTGTTTGAGGAAAAATGAATGTGGAAAAGAGAAAGTTCTTCTTCTTTTTTAAATTGCAGTGCATGGGTCTTTGTGTGGATTGAAGGACTACATATATGCGTAAAGCCAAGCCAAAGGCTGGCCTCATGAGTATGCGTGGGTCTTATTTCCATCAGTATTTTTTTTTTTTTAATTGATTTGTTAATAAAATTATATATTATATTTTCAAAAATTCAAAAATATACATATATATTTCATTAAACAAAACAATTATTGAAATTAAAATTTTTCATCATTTTTAAGGTTTATTGTAAAATGAAATAAAATGATGAAAACATAATTTTATTATTATTTTTAACATAAAAATTCTTTTTCTGATCCTCTAGATCACACAAAGTGCAAGAGGAGAGCATACTCAAGAAATTATTAATTTTTTTTTTTTTTAGATGTAAGAAATAAGGCTGCCTAGTTACACTTCCCCGGCAACGGTGCCAAAATGTTTAGTCAATTTAGTGTCCTAAATTGTTAACATAAATTATCAACCAAGGCTAGTAAACTGATGAAGTGTGATGCACTATATGTGCCTAAGTATCCATTTTTATTACTTCGTTGTTTTTAGTGTTTTATTGATGTTTTGGGGTTTTTTTATGTTTGATCTTTAGTATGCTACTCTATGCTAAAAAGATGAAGTTAGATTTATGTCAAAAAGGGAGAAAATGAAATGTTAATGAATAAATGAAAACAGAGTTTATTTGCAAATTATGTTCCTAACTAGAAAATGATAAAAACAGAGAGTCCTAATCCATGGATATTACAACTTCTAAACGAACATTCATGAAATGAAAAGTAACTCAAAACACTACAACTTAATCAGATTCATTTAGTTAGAGATTTGTTGGAAGAGCTTGTGAAAAAGATTAATTCTAATACAATGAGGATCTCCTAAAACATAAAAGAAAAACTGAAACAACTTATAACATTACAACTAAATCTCATTCATGAGTTAGAGGTTTATTGGAAGAGCTTTTGAAAGAGATTAATCATAATGTGATAAGGATCTTCTATGAAGCAAAACAATCAATAACTCACAATATTACAACTTAGTCTCATTCGTGAATTAGAGGTTTATTGGAAAAACTTTTAAAATAGACTAACTGTAGTATAATGAGGAATCTGATTTGAAATTGTGTGAACAAAATATTTCTTATACAGAGATTGACAGTAGGGGCTTTTACTGATTATTTCACCTTTACTAGAAATGATGAAACCAGAAGCTTCTAGCCCTCTTACTGACTCTGCCTAAAGAAATATAATGTAAACACTAAATAGATCTGGCAAATGAGAATCTTCTTTTTAACTAAATAACAGAAAATGAAATGCTAATAACTCAAAATATCACAATTGAATCTCATTTATTTAATAGAGATGTATTGGAAGATCTTGAGAAAAAGACTAACTGCAATATCATGAGGATCCTTTATCTAAGCAAATGACATGAAACATAATGCTAAAAGCTATGATTTCAGAAAGCAATCTAAGTAAGGAAATATGACAAAACAGAATTGAAAATGACTTATCTAGAAAACATGCAAAACCTTCTCGAATAGCAGGGGCCCTCTACTACCAATTTATTGTAATCCTTAACTCTTTGAATATGTGATCAAAACAACATCAAAGAACTAAACTTCTTTATTGATAAACTCACAAATCTACATCCCATTCCATCTTAAGCTTTGTTACAAAACACTATCTAATCCTTTCTCTTCTTCCCCTATTTTTTTCACTACCCATGATAGGAGAAAGCTTCTCCTATTTATACAAAATATGAGAAGTTATCTCATTAATGGGAGTCCATGAATCTCTCCCTCCATCTCTAGAGTTACAATCAAAATAGGAAATGATAAGACACGTCTTTCTAGAGTTTCAACACAACTAAGAAATGAGACACATATCCTCTTAGAGTTTCAATACAACAAGGAAATGAGACACATGTCCTCATGATCCCATGATCTTCTCCACTCAAATTCGAATTTGGTTATGGGAGGCCACATAAAGGTCTTTTCGAAGCTTCCTTTTGACCTACACATGTCACAAAACTCATAACACATATATAAATATATGAAACTATGTAAATTTTCTAGTTTCTAATCATAAATTCACTTTAAATACATAAAATAAATAACTTTTGGAAGACAAGGATCCTAACCCATATATTTATGAAAATGGTTACTTGATGTAGGGTTTTAGGTCAGATGGCTATGAAATAAGAGCTGAATAGTTATGGCATAATGGAAATATGTATGAATATGGAAAACACTTTCGAGACTCAACACATGGCTAAGAGGTTCTCTCATGTATCATTTTATACTTTTTCATACCTGAGCGACAAATTTACGAAAAAGGACTCATGGATTTTTCTTTTGTCCTCTTTTTCAAACTCTCTAACTATGAAAAAGGATCGGCCTGTCACTATCGTTAAGCTCTTTAAAATATAAAATAGTGGCAGGCTTGTCGATCATGGCAAGAATTGAGTTTCATTTATCACTAGACTCATTAAATTATTAAATAGCAATGCATTTGCCCAGAGGGTTGAATTATAGATCAAGCATATGTTATCATTCTCAAGCTTGTTAAAAAATAAAGAGGCACTGGTCGACAAATGACCATGGAAAATTTTGGAAAGAAAATAGAATACTTTATGATAGCAGATTGCTCTTCAACATGACACTTTCACTCCATCATCGTGACTTTTGGGTTGGGTAATCTTCTTGACGATGTTGGATGGATAAGTCGTTCTTGTGGACAAGACAGACCTCCTAAGTGTCCTATGGACAGTTAGCAACAAACAGACAATTAAATCTATCTTTCTATAGATATATTGCAATTCATAATTTAATGCTATAAAAGTTTAACGATCCTACCTTTGATCCAACGCTTGTTTGTAGTAGTAGTCCTTCAGTCACCTGAAAGAGTTGCCTTCAAAGATCTACAATAAAAAACAAACAAGCATAAAATAGCACCTACATAGCATATATTCATAAATCATATCTATTATGGTGATCAATGAATCCATAAAATAAACCAATCAATTGATAGCTTATTGAGAAAAATGGACTTATTTGTATTAACTTAAATAAGAAGAGCCTTACAACCGTGTCTGTCTTGATGTCATACAGGCCTTCCTGAGGTCCTAAACAGGAATCTCCTTTACTCTGACAAGCCTTGCACTCTTCCAACCAAGATACATACAGGTATGTAATCTTTCCCACATAAAATCTCAGCTAAAAGGGTCTAAGCTCCAACAACACTTCACCTCAAATAATACTAAAGCTTGAACTCCCTTTGAGGCTTCCCTATGCCTCTTTTTATAGTGAAATAGAGGAGGTTATAGCTCCAAACAAGAAGGGATAGAATCCTCCTTCAAAGGGATTAACTCGTTACATCAAGGGGTTAGCTCCTTAATGGGTGGGATGCATAAACCTGAAAAGAGTGGACTTTCCACCGCAGGAATGTTTCTAGAAGCTTCCAAAAATGAATCAAAATTAGCTTCTAGATTTCACTTGTGCCTTTTTTTACCTTTTACAGGGCTCCACACTTTTAATGAATAAAGAGTGCGGTACGTACTGCAGTTTTCCTTTACAAAAGGTGTGGTACCGCAGGGAAAGCTAAGAGAAAGTGCGGTACAAGTGTTTTAAGGACTTTTATGAGCTTTTCTCTTATTTTCAAGGCTTGATATTAGGAACTGATGTGTTTATATTTGCAAGGGACAAATTTATGACTGATAATGAGCTCATACGGACAATAAAATGTCAAGGTGAAAATTTTCAATGTTACAGATTTCCCCCTAAAGCGCGAAGTCTGTAATAGATGAAGAGTGAGTCTGTAATGTATGAAGAGTGAATTACTTTATCATTTCAAGGATCATCCTATGGACACCCCAGTCAGAACCTGTAAAAACATTCAATGCAAAACATATATATCATCACTGAGGTAGGCATTACCATACTCAGATCAAAACTAACTAAACTTGTTCTAATACAAAAATTATTTTAATATTACATCAATAGTGTAGACACAGCATGGGCGCAGCCATAATGAATAGTATACTACATAATGAATTAAAAAACTCCTCGCAGCCTAGATGGTGGAAACTAGATCCAGGGTCTTGATTTCTGCTTCCCGAACTAGTACGATTCTATCCATGCGATTAAATGTGTTGAAGTCGAACATGGTAGAAACCAACTGATTACTAGTCAATGATGTGAACTGTTAACAAGTGTGAGAGAAACCACGAATAATGACAATGGATCTCAAAGTAATCAGTATAATCCATGAGATGTGAATAAGTGATCTGAAGTCAAACATTTCATGGAATCATTCGATTAAAGGTCAATGATGCAACTTGTCGTTGAATGTGAGAAGTCTACCATCAAGGCATGCAGATTTCAAGGTACTGATTCTATATCAACTTCCTAGATAATGAGTTGTCATCGATAGAAAGTGATCTGTCGTAAGCAAGCTCACGACATGAAACCATAGATCAAGTTTTGAAGAAATTTTTTGCAAGGACTGACTCAGGGATGGTCAACGCAAATGGATACAAATGTTTGCAAATGAATGGTTTTTTTTTACTGTCCTCTTGAACACATAACGACACTGCAGAGGGTTTGGTGACAACTGCCCTAAGCTAATACCCAAAAACCGGTTGAAGACATTCAATTGGTTTGATTAAATGATAGGCAAGGGATTTTCCCAACCCAGGTAGAAGTTGACAAAAAGTGTCATGTTCAAGAGTGGTTTACTGCTTTTACAAATCAAAGTGTAATAAATGAATCCATTTTCTCTCTTTTCCCCCACCATTTCTGGCAAGTACCTCTTTATTTTTTGACAAGCTTGAAGAGTATAGCATTTGCTTTTTTATAAGCTCATCCTTTGGATGAGTCCAACTTAGTTTAAAATCAAACGCTAAGATGGAGTGGTCTGTTCCCGTTTGTAATCGACAAGTCCTTTACTGTTAAAATTTAACGAGTCCCATATAGGAGAAACTCGGTGTTTTTCATTTTTAGGGAGTCAAAAGAAAAAACTTAAGAAAGCTCCATGGGTGTACTTTTTCGTAATTTTAGTCTCTTAGGCCCGAAAAAGGATAAAATAATGCAAGAGAGAACTCTATTGACTATGATTAGTCAACATATACATTTTTCGTAAATAGTCCATTTCAGTCCGGAAAAGGGGTAGACTTATACTGAATGGACAACTGTTCATTTCCTTTAACAAGTTCGAATAGTCAAGTAATCGGCAATATTTTCATCTTTAGAGAGTCTGAAAAAGGGCTTAAAAGAGAACTCCAAGGTTTCAATTTTTCGTAATTTTCAAGAGTCCGAAAAAGTGATAAAAGTATACTCAGTAGCTTCACTTTTTCTGTAAATTTTAACGAGCTCAAAAAAGTGATAACAATGTACTCATATGGCCGACTTTCAATTTAATTAACGAGCAAGAAAAGATGAAAAGAACTCGGCATTTTCATGTGTTTTACGAGAATGAAAGATAGCAAAATAATCTCAGGATTTTCATGAGTTTAACAAGCTTGAAAATAATAACTGAAATCAACTCAAGATAGGTTTCATTTTTACACAAGCTTGAAACATAGGAAAACTATGCTTGAAAAAGATTTGTTTCATTTTCACACAAGCTTGAAATGTAGGAAAATTGTGCTTCATATAAGTTTTGAATGCCCCCCAAGCGTAACTTGCTAGAGCTCATGCCCCCCAAGCTTCATTTCATTCAACTAAGTAGACTAGTGGTTACTAAAAGGTGGATGGAATGAAGGTTCATTTACGAGATCAGATGAAAGACTCGACTTTGACAGGAGAGGATTTGTTTCATTTTTTAAAGAGGTTGACACAGGAAAAGAACCATCCTCATAGTGACATGTTTCATTATTTAACGAGGTTGACACAGTAAAAGGAACTATTCTCATGAACTACTATTTATAATCTACCTACATAACCTATCGATTCATTTTTTAATGAGGTTGACACAAGAAAAGAACTGTCCTCACTAACATGCTTCATTTTTTAACGAGGTCGACACAGTAAAAAGAACTATCCTCTTAAAATACTATTTCTATTCTACCTACATAAAATAGTGTTTCATTTTTTAATGTGGTTGACACAGGAAAATAACTGTCCTCATGACCCACTGATTCATTTTTTAACGAGGTTAACATAGTAAAAGGAACTTTCCTCTTGATCCACTAATTCATTTTTAACGAGGTTGACACAGTAAAAGGAACTTTCCTCATACCTAATTCATTTTTTTACGAGGTTGACTCAGTAACAGGAACCATCTTCAGAAACTACTTATTTCTAATCTATCAATCTACTCTCTACAATCTACCTACTGATTCATTTTTTAATGAGGTTGAAATAGGAAAAGAAATGTCCTCATACCTGATTCATTTTTTAACGAGGTTGACTCAGTAATAGGAACTATCCTCTGACCAACTAATTCATTTTTTAATGAGGTTGACACAATAAAAGGAACTATCCTCGTAAGAATCTGTTTCATTTTTTAACGAGGTTGACACAAGAAAAGAACTTTCCTCATAGAAGCTTGTTTCATTTTTTTAACGAGCTTGACACAAGAAAATGAACTATGCTCTCAACTAACTGATTCATTTTTTTAATGAGGTTGACAAAGTAGAATGAACTATCCTCACCTACATGTTTCATTTTTTAACGAGGTTGACACAGTAAAAGAAACTATCCTCACTAGACCTTTTGATCATGGCTTCCAAACGGAAGAAACACATGTCAAGGGACACTCCTCAATCATGGCTTCCAAAAGGTCTTCATCAGATGGAAGAACAATTCTCTGGAATGAACACATGTCAAGGGACTCAAAAGGGATAAGAAAATCACATTCAAATAATCCCATAGAGTTTTCCATGTCAATTACCGGATCTAAGTCAAAGGAATTCGAGCAAACAGTGAGAGGCTCGCTTGCATCGGTAACTGAAAACATGGGACTAGTTGCCACATAATTAACCTATGGCAGGGTAGATACCACTTTAGTAGAAGGAACTTTTAGGGGTGTCGGATTATTGGTAGTCGAATCAAAACTAGGGAATGAAAGTTGGTCAATAGTCACAATGTTTCCATTGTGAGGGAAAGACATCACGTGAAAGAGTGTCGATACTACAGCTTTCATTACATAGACATAGTCTCGCCCAAGGAGTAAATTGAAATCCAAGGGACCTCGAACTACTATAAGATCAATATAGACAGTTTTACCTTCCAAAGTAATAGAAAACTTAGGAAGGATCCCTAAAGGTTCACTAATGGTTCTGTTAAAAGCTTTCAGATTCTGCATAACAGGCGCAAGCTGAGGGAACCCAAAGCTTTCCAAGAAGTTGAGGATAAAATACTAACAGAAGCACCTTCATCTACATGTGTGCGACATATATTCTTATGACAAGCCTGCACAATGATTTTGAAAGGGATGGAAGAAGGAAGATGAGGTTATGTTAGTCTATTCCAATCAAAGGAAAAGACCTTTGTACTTGGAGGGGGTTCTATAGGAACAGGTGAAATGCCCCCCGGCATAGAAGAATTTGATGTAACAAGAAGAACCGGAGTTGTATGAAGTTCACTCTCTTCAGGGAGAGTGGGATCGACCGAATGTGAAATCAAGTCGACCACTTGATCAACTAATGGATCATCAACCTGAGTGATATGAGTTTCACTCTTCAATGGAAGAGTGGGATCGACTGTACTTGGAATTAGATCAATCCCTCCGTCAGTTGACGATAGGTTGGGAGAAAGTTAACAGTAACCAGTTGGAAGTTCTTGCTATGGAACAATAAGGTTTTCCAACAATTTTTAGGCTTCATCCATGTGAGGGAAAATGTGAGTTTGATGAATCCCTTTGCATAAATTACGAGGAAACCTAACTTCACCCTTTTTCCCAGGAACCTGACTATCACTGGTTGATGGATCAACGGTAAGTTAACAAGATTTTTCTGCCCATAATTCCAAGACCTTTGGAATACCGGGACAATTGATAAGGAAGTGGTCACCCTTACAAAGCTTGCAAGGGAATTTGGGTTTATGGTGCATGTTGGAGGTTTCTTCAACATTACTAACACTTGCAGCCATGGTTGATTGGTTGACTTTTTTCTTATTTTGCTTCTTCTTCTTCTTCTTCGTAGCCACCTGGTTACTAGCGTCAAGGCTTTTACCAAGTGAAGAGGAAGAAATGGAGGAAGAAATATTGGGTGAAGAAGGTAAAGGGTCAAAATGAGGTTGGTGATGTTGAGATGGTGAACTCTATTGAGATGAAGCATCCGGTTGAGGTGGAATAATTGGAGTATTCGGGGCAAACGAAGTTGAAAATAACCATATTGGTAAACCTTTGTAAATCCAGGAAATGACAATGTAGCCATATAAAAAGGACCAACATTTCCAAAGCAAGGAAAAGTACTAGGATTCTCGTTAAGAGGGGTTCCTTGGTTGGTAAATTCTAGAACAGTTGCCATTAGATTCAACTTTAGTGAATTTTATTAACAATTCAAAAATAAAATTAAAAATTCACAATTCACACCTAAAAATTAAAATTCACAATTCACACCTATGGTCTCTAAAAGTAAAAACAAACAAATGAACATGCACTATCAAATCTAGTAGTCAAACCACATACAAACAGTAGATTCCCGCACTAAAAACACTAGTTGGTGATGAAATCCAACATCGTAGAATTTTAATGGAGAAATGGTGGTTGGAACAGTTACCCCGATAACCTGATTAATGAAACAGGCCAGTGCAAGTTCCTCCACTATACCATCTCAAGTGAAGATAACCCTCCAGAGAGTCCAAGTGAGTCTAACTGACGTCTGCTCCAGGTACAATGGGATCTTCCCTCCACCGTCACCTTGGGAAAGAATCCTAAAGTTTATGGCCACTAAGGTTACCAACAGAAATAAATATACCTGGGGGAACATTCTATGATCCGACACACACGCAAGGGCAGAGTAACAAAGCTCAATCCCCTTGAAGGCTCCTTGACATAATCCAAGGTTTACTGAAAAGTGACCCTAGGTTCCTCGACAATGGTCAATCTAAGGTTTATTGTTGTTAATACGTGTATATCTTCTATCGTTCCCAATGAGGAAGGATTGATTACCTCACTGGTTCGAATATGATCTCGTGCTTGACTCCTTTAAGAGGAGATTCCCAAAGAATATATGCAACAATTGGAATTTTTCCTACCGCAACATCAACTACTTGTTTGTTTTTCTGTCTTGGAGAGTTAACTAAAACCTATTCCAAAACACTAGCCTAAGTTATGTTGGTGGAAAGAACCCTAAAAATGTAAAAATTTCTAGATGAATTTTAATTAAGCATTTTGTTATTTAGGATGTTATTACTCAAAGGGTAAATGAATATGAAACCAATGGTGTTATGACCTGACCCAAAATTGAATGCAATCGAATATGATAATGTAATCTTTTCAATTCGATGAATCCTAACTAAAGTAGGGAGAGAGTTTCCATTCACTTCCAACAATGAAAAAATTGATCAATAAGAGAAAATATAACAAATTCTCTAATGCACTAATTTCATCAAGAAAAAATAACGCTAATCAATTCCATATTTTTTTTTATTTTTGTGTTTTTAAAACAAGCAAAAAAACATATAAATTCAAATTAAAGAAACTGATCTAAATCTACGATTGAATTTTCAGAATGTAAACTATGCAGTTGTAATCTATGCACAATTCACTTGAAAAGCATGCAAATGTAATCTATTCATATTTTTCACTCATATTCTGAAAATGAGAATTCTAATTATGCAAATGTGATCTATGCAAGAGAATTATCAAACACAATATTATTCTAATGTAATTTAAGAACCAATCAAGTGTAAGTAAAGAAAATTGGGTGATAGTTCCAAAGATCAAAAAATAAAAACACTCAAGGCGATTAACACTCATACACAAGGCGATTAAAACAAAAGCAAAAAGATGCAAAATTGTGAAAAGACAGAGACAAACCTCCAAGTAATGACCAAAGGAAATCAAATTAATAATTTCTCAAAAAAGAGACTCAAAACACCCAATTAACCTAACGGAGATTGATGAGATGAAAAATTTTCTGAAAGAAACTCATAAACAAGGCTTTTTGACAGAAAAATACAGATCTGGGTAGATGCTAAGAATCCTAAATTAAATCTAGACTAAGCTTGAAAAGAAAATTTTAAGTTTTCATAAAATTTTCCCAGGGTCCGCAGGCTCCAGAGTAAACAGGTGCGGTACCATGCTGGTTACTCAAGAAAATTGCAGAGATGACCACACTGTGCGTGAATGCAAAGTGCAGAGATAAGAAAACTTCAAGAAAACAAATTTTTTCAAAACTCTTCAAAGTACAGAAAAATTAAACTAAGCCACCCAAACCAGTATACATCAATCAAGAACCAGAAAAATCATTTTTTCAAGTCAAAACAAAAGGAAAACAAAAAATCCAATCATTCCCCAGTGGAGTCGCCATTTTGTTGGACGAATAAGTCGTTATTGCGGACAAGATAGACCTCCCAAGTGTCCTACGGATAGCTAGAAACAAACAAACAATTAAATCTATCTTTCTCTAGATATATTGCGATTCATAATTAAATGCTATAAAAGTTTGATGATCCTACCTTTGATCAAACGCTTGTTTGTAATAATAGTTCTTCAGTCGCCCCAAAGAGTTGCCTTCGAAGATCTGCAATCACAAACAAACAAATATCAAATAGCACCTGCATAGCATATATTCATAAATCATATCTATTATGGTGATCAAGGAATCCATAAAATAAACCAATCAATTGACAGATTATTGAGAAAAACAGACTTATTTGTATTAACTTAAATAAGAAGAGCCTTACAACTGTGTCCACCTTGATGTCACACAGGCCTTCCTGGGGTCCGAAGCAGTAATCTCCTTTACTATGACAAGCCTTGCACTCTTCCAACCAAGATACATACAGGTATGTAATCTTTCCCACATAAAATCTCAGTTAAAAGGGTCTAAGTTCCAACAGAACTTCACCTCAAATAATACTAAAGCTTGAACTCCCTTTGAGGCTACCCTATGCCTCTTTCTGTAGTGAAAGAGAGGAGGTTACAGCTCCAAACAAGAAGAGATAGAATCCTCCTTCAAAGGGATTAGCTCCTTACATCAAGGGGTTAGCTCCTTAATGGATGGGATGCATGAACCTGAAAAGAGCGGACTTTCCACCGTAGGAATGTTTCTAAAAGCTTCCAAAAATGACTCAAACTGAGCTTCTAGATTTTACTTGCACCTTTTTTTACCTTTTACAAGCCTCCGCACTTTTAATGAAGAAAAACTGTGGTACATATCGCATTTTTCCTTTACAAAAGGTGCGGTACCGTAGGTAAAGCTAAGAGAAAGTGTGATACAAGTGTTTTAAGGACTTTTATGAGCTTTTCTCTTATTTTCAAGGCTTTATATTAGGAACTGATGTGTTTAGACTTGCAAGGGACAAATGTATAAGTGATAATAATCTCATACGGACAACAAAACGTCAAGGTGACAATTTTTAGTGTAACAGATGGTTCATTCATACCTATGGTTCATCATACCTTCAATTCGGTTTTGGGTCAATGCTTCCAACTCATCTCAGTGTCACCGATATGATCAAGAGAATTCATCCAGTGAATACTCATCCTTCTGCAATACTCATAAACCTTCATTTTCATGATAGTCATCCCTGAACATTTCTTTATCAAGTCACATTTTGTCTCTGAAATCAATAACTCCCATTTCACAATAAAGTGACTTCCTGTCGACATAAAATCATCATCCAAGAAGTTCACTAAGAAACATCATCTTCCAATATCTCGAGGCTTGTTACATCATCGACAAGTTTCTTGTTTCCGAACCTTTGACTGAAATATTTTGTTTGTCGTTCGACATCAAATCATATATTCACGCCTTGCAAACTATATTGCAGTACCTTGAGATCCATTAACATCAATGGTGGTTCTCTCGCGTTTTTTAACAACTCACATCATTGGCTGGTAATCAAATTATTTCCTCCCATGTTTGACTACAAATCATATATTCGCATGGCTAGACTCATACCTGAACAATCTAGTGAACGAGATAATAAGACCCGAGATCTAGTTTCATCCATCTAGGCTACGATTTCAGGATTTTTGTACACATCATCTGTATGATGACTTTACATACAGATCGTCATCTGAACATGGGCCTATGTCCGCAAGCATGTTTGTATTGGGAAACATTCCAATGTAGATGAATTTTGGAATTATGTACACGTTATTAGATAGTTTATGTGCTGATCATGGGAATTCCTCCCTCAGAAATTCGTGATCAAGATGAAAATATCATGATGTAATGTATTGTAATATTGATGCAAGTCACTATCCACTTCAATTCTATCTCATCACATCGTAAAGAATCTCATCCAAATACTATTATTATTTTGACTTCATGCTTTAGGGGGCAGTTGTTATAGGTCAATTTAGGCATCATACCCCATGACCTGGTCAAACTGGACATCATCCCCAGGACCAATGAAATAGGGTCTATCATCCCCTTATATTTCAGTTTCTATATGCCCTAAGAGAAGAACATTTCATTCATGTCTTCTATTGTGAGATTTCTGAGGTTTGAAGTATATGTTATATCACTTATTGACTCACTAACATAGTCTCTAAAGGGACTAACTACGTTGTAGTGCCAAATCCTCCATTCAATGGTGCACTGTGCCCTTCTCGACACTCAAGGGTGCGTTGGTCACCTGGGAGAGGAATTCTCATTGTTTCGGGAATCTCCACATGGTCAGTGCCTTCTAGAAGAGTCCATATGTGTCAAAATTTGAATCCAAGTGTCCATCTAACACCTCTGAACATAGAAGCATGTCTTTCCTATTATTAGAAATTCATTCATTGAGAAACTACCATCAGTTTCCCTATAAATTGATCACTCATCCTAGTGCTAGCGAAGGAATAAATTTGGTAAATTTATGTTGTTGGATTCTCACTTGATAAGAGAGTGAAAGTACTAATATGTTGCTGGTATGATGTTGGATGTGATGAGGATGGAATGAAGCTGGAGCAAGTTGACAACAATTCGATCCATTGGTTGTAATCTTCCCCTTATAATCTTTAACAAAGATTGTTGTTAATTTTCCCATACATATGTCTCTATTTCTTGTGCAATGGATTCTTGAATGATGTATGTATTTCATATATAATCAATTTGATTTTAGTAAGATAAGTAGATATCTTGTATATTTAATTTTGTTTGTTGTTCTCTGTTTGTGTTTACAGGAATTGATCTGGAAATTTGAGTTGGATTGAGAGAGAGGGAAACAACGACAAAAGGAGAAGGAGAAAAAATTGAATCACAAGTAGGCTCCTTTACCATTTTGTATATCTGATTATTTTAGAGAAAGTGATAATATTTCTTTCCTCTTTTTTTCTAAGTGACAAACACCACACTTAGGGAATTTTTTTTATCCATAGATCACAATTCCGTATAACATAAAGTACTAGAAAGGAGAAGTCAAAGCAAAGAATATCGTCATGGATTATATTCACAAGAATTTGGTTGCTTATATTTTTTAGTTGGGCACATCTAAGGAGATGTATGAAAAATTGCTTGGAATGTTCAGGGATAGCAATGAAAATCAAATTCTCTTTCTAAAGAACAAGCTAAAGTACATCAATATGGATAAAGGAGAATCCATCCAATCCTACTTTACGAGGATTACCGAAATAAAAAATGATCTTCTATTTATTGGAGAGGTTATTTCCGACTACTCTTATTTCCCTTGGAGGTCTTCCTCTAGCATGGTATGTATTCAATACCACTATTCTAAACAATGACAAGATTCTAGATTTTGATGAATTTTTGACTAGATGCATTCAAGAGGAGACAAGAATAATGGAGAGAGATAATCCCTCAAAAGGAAATGAATTTACTACTTTCTCCACTCATGCAAAGAAGAATAATAATGTTACTCCAAGAAATCAAGGACAAGGAAGATCGGGATTCAAAGAAGGAAGGAAGGGTAGATGTTACAATTGTAACAGGTTTGGCCATTACAACAACAACAATTTCAAGGGAAATGGAAATCAAGGGAACAACATGTTCAAAAAAAAAGGAAAGATAAGGCTCCTGCTACCTGAAATGGAAATGGTCAACCTTCCAAGAGATCGAGAAACTCCATGTATGATGAGTCTAATGTTGTATATAACAAGCAAAAATAATTTCTCCTTATATCTTCCCTCTCTGCTACCTCTCCTCTCAACACCTTGGATAATTGGTTGATTGATAGTGGTGCCTCAAGGCACTTCACTGGATACAAAGAGGCCCTCTCAAATTTGATTGAAAAGGAAACAAATTTGGAGATTATACTTGGAGACAATGCCACATATCCTGTGAAAGGGACATGGAATGTTACTCTTCATATAAATCAAGGTCAAATCTTTCATCTACAAGATGTGTTATATGTAACTGACTTGAAGAAGAATTTAGTGTATATTTCAGTGATGGAAGATAAAGGATTCAAGATAGCATTCATTGATGGAAAAGTATTGTTTGGAAGATGAATTTCAAAGAAGCATTCACTCTTGGTTTCAAGGTTGATACTCTTTATCAAGTTGGAGGATGTCCATTGGGATCCATGACATGCAACACTACTCTTCAATCTAAATTATGGCACCAGAGGTTTTCTCACCTTCATTACAAAGCTCTTCCTGGAGATAGGAAGAGGGTCACAGGTATGCCTGATTTCAAAGTTGATCATGAAGGTGTTTGTTAGGGTTGTGTTGAAGGGAAACATATAACGGGACCATTCCCTTCAAGTGATAGAAAGACTACCAACATACTTCAATTGATTCATTTTGATTTATCTGGTATGTTTCCTGTAACATCCTTGGGAGGATGTTCGTATTATGCTATTTTTGTGGATGAATTATCTCGTAAAACTTGGATATAATTCTTGAAGAAAAAGGACAAAGTGTTCAAGTGGTTCCCTTCTTTTAAAGCCTTGGTCTAAAATCAAACAAGGAAGAAGATAAAAATATTTAGGACTGATAATGGAACCAAATATGAGTCAAATGAATTTAATAACTATTGTAGGGAAGCTGGCATTAAAAGAGAGACCACTACTATGTATACTCCCTAACAAAATGCAGTTTCCCTAAGCTACGTGTGATATGCTTCATGACCAAGGTCTTCCAAAGTTCCTATGGGGAGAAGCTGCCAACACTGTCGTGTATGTTAAAAATAGATTCCCACATCAAGCATTGGACTCCAAAGCTCTCAAATAAATATTCACTGGTAAGAAACATGATGTTTCTCATTTTAGAATTTTTGGAAGTTTTTTATATTGTCATGTGCTGGAAGAAAAGAGAAGAAAGTTGGACACTTTTGGAAAGAAGGGAACATCTGAGGGCTATAGTGAAACTTAATAATCTATCTGCTAGGTCAAAGGCAAGTGGATATAAGCCATGATGTCACCTTCTATGAAGATGCTTCCCTTGGAAAGGTTAGAGATCTTCCTATCAAAAAGGAATAAAAAAATGAAGATGCAGGAAAGCAGGAAGAACCGAAGTATGATCTGATGCCCAATGTTGAAGGTTCGATGGATCCCATTGATCCACCTCCTAGTGATTCCTCTTCTTCTAAAATAATACCCTCATGTCTTAGAGATACTCTTGAAGAGGCCGAGAGACATATTGCACCAAGGGGGAAATTGTGTGAAAGTAATAATTCCAATAGGTACCAATGGTACTTAGTAGCCATGAGCACCATTGTTTAATCTAAGCCTGGAACGTTTGAAGAAGCTGTGAAGAACCATGTTTGGATGGATGTTATGAATGAAGAGTGTGATTTTATTGTGAAGAATTATGTCTGAGATGTGGTCCCTATACCAAGGACAAGTCTGTTTTTGCCTTGAAATGGCTTTACAAAATAAAACATGGATTTGATGGGAGTGTTGAAAATTTCAAGGCCAGGTTTGTTGCCTGAGGTTTCTTGTAGGAGGAAGGTATCGACTATGATGAGATATTTCCACCGGTTTTGCGATATACCACCATTCGTTCGATTATTTCCCTTGCTACCTCGAAAGGATGGAATCTACATCATATGGATGTCAAACTGCCTTCTTGCATGGTTCACTTAAGGAAGAGGTCTATGTTTAACAACCTTTGCGGTTTAAATTTTGATATTGAGATACACAAGTATGTAGGTTGAAGAAATACCTCTATGGGATGAAGCAAGCCCCCAGGGCTTGGTATGAGAGGATTGATAGCTATTTGATGAAGTTGGGTTTTACACAAAGTGGAGCTGATCCAAACCTACATTTAAAGGTTGATAATGCAAACCTCTTATTCTGGTACTCTTTTGGACGATCTCTTCTCGACAGGTGCATACCCTCTCATTCATCAATGTAAGAGAGATTTGGCTTCAGAATTTGACATGAAAGACCTAGGATTAATGCAATACTTCCTAGGCTTAGAGGGCTGGAAAAATCTAGGTGAGATTTTCCTTTCTTAAGGAAAATATATTGTGAAGCTACTGGAAATATTTGGGATGGTGGAATGCAAGTCCGTGACTACACCGATGGAACTCAATTTTAAGAAAATTTGTGGAAGTGTTGTTGGGACAATTTGGGAAATCCTACCAACCATCGTCAACTCGTGGGGGCCCTGATGTTCTTAGTGAACTCCCGTCCAGACATATGTTTTGCAGTGAATACATTAAGTAAATATATGTTCGATCCTCATCACATACACTAGATTGTTGTCAACAACATTTTGATATATCTCCAGGACACAATCATATATGGATTGAGATACACTGTTGAGACTTTGAGGCTCCATGGATATACTGATGCTAACTAGGCTAGCAGTATGGTGGATCGTAAGAGCACATATGGATGTTGCTTCACTCTAGGTTCTGCTTCAATCCCCTGGATGAGAAGGAAGCAAAAATCGATTTCTTTGAGCACCGCCAAGGCTGAATATATTGCAACAAGTATGGCTTGTTGTGAATTTTTTTTGGTTGAGGAAGCTCTTTAGTGAGTTGTTTGGGCATGTTTTGGAAACAACTGTGATCTATTGTGACAACCAAAGTGGGATTCATCTCTCAGAGAAACTCGTGTTCCACAACCACCCCAAGCATATTGATATCAGGTACCACTTTATCCGAGATATGGTACAACGAGGTGTTGTAAGGCTCCATCACATTGGGACTAATGAGCATGTCGTAGATATTCTCACAAAACCCCTGGGAAAGGTTGAATGCTTCTGTGAGAGACTTGGAGTCATGTATACACCCTCCTATGAGGGTCCCTCTTGAGTTGGATATTGAACTCTGGGAGCTCTAGGGGTTTGGGCTTGCTTATTGGAGCTATGAGCGACCATAGGGTGAGGTTATACTTCCTCTATTGGTGTGTTATGTACATGGTGAATAGTTCTCCTTCCCCTGTGATACCCCGTTGTTGGATATATGAGTACGTTCACCATCTCTTGTTGATTCCCCACATACATCCTACCCATGTATTTTGGGACTCATGGTAAGTACCTCTCATCTAGCCAATGAGCTGGGAAATGAGGATAGAGACCATAGCACTACTGATGGATGCATTGTGTACTTTCATACTCTCTATGCTAATATGGTTAGTGTTGGGCCATGAAAAAGGTACATTTTACCCTCATAATTAGCTTGATTTATTACTAAATTTGATATGTTTACCTTCACTTTGGAAATAAATCTAGAAGAATTAATTTTAAACAAAGGGTAAAACTAATTATCAACCAACTATGTGATTATTGGCATAAAAGCTAACTTTCATTGTTTTTATGTGCAGGAAATCTGAACCAAATAACTGTTGTTTAAATGACTGAACAACAGTGGCCAAGAAAAGGAAAATATCGTATTCTGTTCATATGAACCAGCGAAAGATGAGGAGTATCAATCCTATTTCATAATGCAATCTGCTAGACAACTATGAAATCCTCAGGATCTCCTGATCCGGAGGATTCACTATTATCGATTTTGTTTTTACATTGGTTATAACAGGCCGATAGGTGAAATATGACGTGAGACTTTTTACCCATATGTTGTAATTTTATATTATCCACATTCCTTCAGAACAAAGTTTGCACTCTTAGCGATGTTGTACCTTTACTATTGAATTTAATGAAAGAGATAACAGTTTTCGTAATCATGTCTTAAATATCTTCTGGCAGAGACTTCTGTAGGCTCTGGGCCCAATCACTAGGAGCTCTACTACTTTTCTGTTTTATACTCTTATTTTCCCTCTCTGTAATTAATCATTTACGTGTTTCATAGAATTTCAATTGATTTCATTATCATCGGCATTGAGTGGTTTGTGTTTCCATTTATTTGAAGTCTTAATCGCTTTTAATTTTCGCATGAATGTTATATTTCATTTATCAGAGTTATTCAAGAAATTTGATTGTTGTTCATTATGAGTGATGTTAATTGGTTAATCAATCATTGAGAATTTAAAATGAAGAGAATGAATAAGTTACTCACTGTTCAATTTTCATAGTATAATTCCCTTTCTGATTAAATATATTGCCATAGATGTTGATTAGTGATTCTAGTTAAGTGTGAATTCCGTAATTCCTACATTTAAGTTTGCTTCCTACATAGTATAACTCAGAGTTAAGTTAAGTTTGTTAATTAAAGTTATTTCACTATTTCTTTCATAATTGGCTTGATTGAACTTCGAGAATTAGATTTTATTTCTTGCAAGGATTTAGAATTGTTAACCTCTGATTTCACTTGCATAAAATTTGTTGAACACTCTTGAAATAAACAAACTTACCATGGGTTAATAATTAATTTAGGTATTAGGACTGCTTTTAAATATTCATCTTAATGCACCAACATTTTGGCGTCGTTTCCAGGGATATTATTTTTTACAAGAGATCTCTTTTTATTTTCTTTTGCTATAGAAGAATTGGGTATTGAAAACGAAAGGTAAGAACCAACATGCCATAAAGTAAAAAACTTTCTCATTATCTCACTTTTCAGCAAAAACATAGAGGTTAAATAGGAATAGGTGTTTTTTTTATGAATGACTAGGAAGAAAAATATAGAAACAATCTGAACCCACCATCCAAATCCATGAAACCCAAGGGATTTGTGACCCTTGGAAGAACAACTTTCATAGACGAAATCATAAGAAAATTTGACTCTCAGGCATCTGTATGACCCAAGACCATTTCCGAAAAAATTCCTATTATAATCCCTCAGGTAGTAGGCTCACCATCTGCAGCTCACACCGAGATCCATAGCAAAACAAAAGGGCCTGAACAAAGCTTTCAAGTCACAGAACATTTGAGTCCCGACCCTTCATAAGAGGGAAATTCTTGCAACTTGCAAGAAGGAGAGGGAGAAACCAGTGGTTATGTAAAAATAAACTTACAATCTCCAAAACCTAGGTCTCCTTAAATCTTGGTTGAAGAAAAGATGCCCGACATCCCAGATCATAATAGTACTGTAAGACCTTTTCCAAAACTGTCTTCTAGTCTAGTCCGAATTAATTTCCAAAACCAGGAAATTCCTAAAGGTTATTGGCACATCTTTGACCAGATGGTCCACAATCAACCCCAGGGAAAAACATCAACATTGAAGTATCCTATTGTTGACCCAGTTACTAATGCCCCCATGAAAGCTATTTCATTGCAAAACATCCCTACTTTCCATGTATTAACTTTAGAAGATCCAGATGATTTCTTGTTGTAGTTTGACGTTTTTTGTAGGGGATACGACTACACCACTGACCCTAATAAACTAAAATTGTTTCCCTCTACATTAAAGGGAGCATATTTGCACTGGTTTATGGGGCTCGGTGGAGGGACTATTAATTTTTGGGATCAAATGAAAAACTCTTTCCCTGCTAAATATCAATATTACTGCAGGACTAGAGAATTTAAAGATGAAATCTTTAACATGACTACAAAAGATAATGAAACACTAGAAGAATATGTTGAATGGTTTCAATATAATCTACAAAGGTCTCCTTATGGTGCATTGGTCTAAATATGTTTTAAAAGTAACTATGATAAAAGGAATGAAATATGAATGGATAGAAATGTTAAATATAATGGGGAAATAAGATATCTATTAGGGAAATTATGATGATATTATTTCATTATGTGTCAGGTGCTCTAGAGGCAGCATGCGCATTAGGACAGAAGGATGGGATTCGACTGCCGGAAATAATAGAATTACAGGCAGTAGTGTAAAACGAACAAACATCAGCAATCTCCTGGAATATTTCAAGACCGATATCCTGAGCACCCTCACAAAAAAAATGGATGTCCTACAGGCCAAGCAGAAACAAGCATTAGCAGAACAAAACTTGGCCATATTTTTCCCATGCTGTCGAAAGAAGCACAACTAGCGAGAATTCCCATTTGGACATTGTCCAAACGTGCACCATCTGCACTAAATACCACGCCACTAAACAGTTCCCGTCACTCCCAGGTTTGAAAGCAGTCTTCAAGGAAGTGGAAGAAGAAAAAAAACCAATATATTTAATGAATCAACGTTGACAGTGGCAACCCCAATATTCAGGTATGTCACAAGACCCATCTCAGTTATTTCCTCCTTCGCAATTCAATCAACAACAAAAATCCGGAACAATGTGGCAAGTCCAATCACCTTTTTCCACCTAGCTATCCCTACCATTCTCCGTGCCTCCTTGGCCAACTTAATCCTTTCCAGGTAGCGGTTGGCCAAATTCTTCTTTCTCTCCTCCTTTTTGGAATAAAAATCCATACTCATCCCAGTGGCCTGCCTCTACTTCGCAAAATCCAAACTAATCCCAAAAATGGTAGCGACCCTTGGGAATAACTAATTCACCTATTGGAGCGAGTCCTCAACCTCAACCCACATTACCACAGAATTCTCAGCCTCTTATACGTCCTCAACTTCCATCTCAACTGCATCCAAATCCTAATAATAGACCATTCCAACTGATATATATTGTCAAGAATCCAAACCTTGAAATCGAACAAAAAGAATGCAATGAGCTTAGGCAAATATCTAGGCGCGTTATTGACCCTGGATGTGTTAGTGTGTTTGGTGCACATATGTACGAAATCACACCAACTTAAGGCGTGTGGTTTTCCCTCTTAAGTTATTGGTCACGGGAAGAAAATATATGGAGTCTGCTATCACCCTAGTAATTTCTCAAGATTGTGGGCTTTTGATATTTAGTTTAAGAAAAATAGGGGTAACCACAAACCTACTTTGGAAATTTAGGATCTAGCCTTCCTAAATTTTAGAGAGGGCTCTCTCTTTATGATTTAACATTGTTTTTGTTTAATATTTTAGGCTAGTTATGATAGTTCAATTTGGTTTTGGTTTTGAAATGTTTGGTG
>JAXQQM020076286.1:0-129785 GCA_034641835.2 Pinus albicaulis
TATAGCTGGCTAACACATAGCACACTAATAAACTCAGATTTCAGAAACAACATGGAGAATCAATTGCAACCCTGATCATTCATTATCTTATACATACACTAATTCACTTTATTAAACCTGCGTGCATATGTGCTTTCCTACACACCAACCTACATATAGATCTATGAATAGTGAATTTCCAAAATTGATAATTCTCTGAGACAAATCTGAGGCTTTCAGTCATACACCTTTTCAGATTTACAAAAACCTTATTCAATCAACATCATCAATCATATTTAATCACTCATTGATCATATTTGTACATATTCATCTTAGAATCATATACGGTACTCAAAAAACTCATATATACATGAAGACTTCACTGACAAACAATAGAAATATAGTAGCACTAAACAGATAACCTCTCCATCAAGCTTCAGAAAACCCTGACTTCCATAAACACTTTCTTGAAATCAAACCCACATGTATACGTGTTTTCACCTTGACAAACCTGCATATGGATCTGTAAATATTATTTCTATTGAAGGATTCAAATCTATAGACTTACCCATATTTCTTTTCTTCTCTTCAACAGACATGCGCCCAGTCACAGAACCAAATATCTCATCAATAGATTATGCAAGTAAAATTTCTTTTTAGGTATAGATATCCTGATCCATCATTACATCCATGGGTGCATCATAATTTCAGATCTCCAAATAAACATAAACCATTTCATGTAGATATACTTCAGAGAGAAGTATTTAGTCTTAAACCCTTACTCATGCACCCCCTTGCACTATGATATTTTTCTCCTTATATAGGTTTAGCCTTTATCAATAACATGAGTGAAAACAACAAAATTTTCGATGGTATTCTTGGACGGAATCAATTAGATGACACCGCACTCAATATTGTGGGCTAAAACTATGGTAATGCCCCTTGGTATTATAATTTTCAAGCGCAAAAGGCATATGCGACTTGGATTGTTCTTGTCCACATGTATACGCGACTTGACCTGTAATACCCTACATATAGAACCTTCAATTATGAATATTAACCATCTTCTGTTGTACTTTACACAATTCTTATTCTAGACCTTCCGCCAACTACTATGCTTCTCCAAAAGACATATACTTCATTATTTTGCGAGAGAGTTTCCATCAAGGACAACATATGCAACCGTAAGAATCATATTTCCAACAATCTCCCTCTTTGGACTTGATGTCAACTATGAAGGATATGGATCACCATAACCTGTAGATACATAATCTAGATACATAAAAATTATTCGAACACCAAAAAATCTCCCCCTTTGACATAAAGAGAAAAGGGCAGACAATTGATCCCCCTGAGCACATGCAGACAGAATTTCAATGAAATACAAGACTCTTTAACTCAACAGAGTTTGAACTTTCCTATCACCAAGGACATCAAAATTACATCAAGGATCCAACCATGTGGATTTCCAAGTGACTCAATTACCCAAGCAAGTGGGTTTACAAATTTGATAATGACAATATTTACATCAGAGATCTCATTATGAGATTTTTATCAAATTAGAAAAATGACTTGATATAACCATGATAAAGGAATCTCAAATAGGAGATCATAACACAAAAACTAATCACGATGTCAAAAATGTAGCTTCTTTAGCCAGGAAAATGCTCCATCTAAACCTGTGCATCCTGAACAGTTTCAACAACTAATACATCAAAGGCATCTTTATCAGAAATATCAAAGAAAAGGTATTGTAAGATGAATGCCATAACAATAGAGATTAACCATCAACACCACATACTAATCTCAAAGCTGACTCATATAATTTCATTCAACGAAAACCATACACGGTTTTATGCAACCAAAGTACCAAATTTAATCTTCTGAAATTTAGCAGATTTGATAATTGAGGAAGAAAAAATTCCCAACTTCTGTCTCAGATATTCGAAAGCTTCCCTAGGAAGAGGTTTAGTAAATATATCAGCAATTTTTCTTTGGAAGGAACATACTCTAATTTGACCTTTTTTTCAATAACTTGTTCACATAAGAAGTGATACTTTATGGGAATGTGCTTGGTCTTGGAATGCATAATAGGATTTTTTGAGATGCTGATGGCACTTGTATTATCACATAGGATGGAGATAGGAGGTGAAAAAATTATTTGAATATCTTGTAATGTTTGCATCATCCAAAGAATTTATGTGAAGCATGATTCTGTTTCTGTTGTAGATAAGGCAATAGAACTTTGTTTCTTTTTGAACCAAGATACTAATTGGGGCCCCATATAGAATGAACCTCCACTAGTGCTACTTCAATCATCAACATTTCCAGCCCAATCCACATCTGTGTAAGCATGAAGAGTGGGATTAGCATTATTTTGATACCATAGACCAAAGTCTTGAGTCCCTTATAGATATTTGAATATTCTTTTTACAACATGAAGGTGTGACTCTTTTGGATTAGCTTGGAATCGTCCAACAATATCAACAACATGCATAATGTATGGCCTTGTCTCCATTAGATAAAGCAGACTTCCAATAATGGATCTATATGATGGTTGATTCACCATGGGAGAATCATCATGAGAACTGAGGTTACATCCAGTTAACATTGGAGTTCTTACAGGTTTGCAATCTTCCATCCCATACTTCTTTAGAATTTTCTTGAGATATTTTGCTTGAGATAGAAATATGCCATCTATTTCTTGTTATATTTGTAAGCTAAGAAAATATGTTAGTTCCCCAGGTAATGACATTTCAAATTCTTGCTGCATAAAAAAAGAAAATTTCTGACTCATGGACTCTTCATTACTTCCAAAAATAATGTCATCAACATACACAATATTAATTAATAGTTTATCACTCTCAATTTTTGTGTATAAGTTATTGTCAGCAGATCCTTTTGTGAAACCTTGTTGTTGAAGATATTTTTCAAGATGATAGTATGATTCACGAGGAACCTGTTTGAGACCATATAGAGCCTTTTTAAGTTTGCACACAATTTTTTCGTCATTTCCCAGAATGAATCCTTCTGGTTGTTCTATATAAACTTATTCTTCTAGATCACAATTGAGGAAAGAAGATTTTACATCTATTTAATAAAATTTGAATTGTTGAAAACTTGAAAAGGCAAGAAACATTATTATGGCTTAAAGTCTTGCTACAGGTACAAATGTTTCTTGAAATTCTATACCTTCTTGTTGAGCATACCCATTACAAACAAGTCTAGCTTTGTTCCTAATAACATCTCCATTTTCATTTAACTTGTTTTTGAATATCCATTTTGTTCCAATAATTTTTTTATCATGAGGTCTTGGAACCAATTCCCAAGTATGATTCTTTTCAATCTCATCAAGTTCTTCATTCATGGCTTGAATCCAACATTCATCTTTACTAGCTTGATTTACATTCTGTGGTTCAATAGTGGATAAGAATTCTAGATAGCTAGGGGATCCTATAATATTTATTCTTGTTTCGACACCTGATCCCTTTTCTCCCAGAATTTGAGATTCTGGATGTTTATTTTGAACATACCTCGATGGAGCCTTTTCTAATATATCTTCTTCTGGTGCTTCACTGGGTTCTCCTGCTATATTGTTTTCATTTGATGAGGGAAAATATACATCATCATCATTTTAATTTTTTGTTGTTATTTCCGTTTTAGGGGATGTGAGAGACTCATCAATTACAACATCAATACATTCAACAATCTTCTGAAGTCTTCTATTGTAACATTTATATGCTTTACTTCTAGAAGAGTAACAAAGAAATATTCCTTCATCTTCTCTAGGCTCAAACTTACCAAGTTTTTCATCATTGTTCTTGATAAAAAAAATTCTTCCAAAAACTCTAAAATGCTTCATAGTGGGAAGATTACCATACCAAAGCTCATAAGGATTTTTATCACTGTTTACACGAACATGAGCCTTGTTAAGAATATTTACTACAGTATGTGCTACTTCTCCCCAAAAGGTATCAGGAGTTCTAAATTCATCAAGCATAGCACGAGCCATCTGTTGAACTGTTCTATTCATTATTTCCGTCACACCATTTTGTTGTGGAATTCCAGCTACAAAAAATTGTCTTTTTATGCCATAATGTTCACAGAAATCAAAGAATTCATTTGATATATATTCACCTCCTCGGTCAGATCTAATACATTTTATGCTTATATCAAATTCATTTTCAACCACAGCTTTGAAGATATTAAAATTTTCAAATGCTTCATCTTTGTGTTCCAGTAAACCGGTCCAACACATTCTAGAGAAGTCATCAGTAAATAGAATATAGTATTGTTCTCCACGAGGTGAATTTTTCCTTATAGGACCACATAGATCAGTGTGTATAAGATCAAGAGGCTTACTTCCTGATCCTACTTTGGCATTGAATTGCACCCTGGTGTACTTACCAAATTGGCATGTTTCGCATATGTTACTTTCAAGCAGAGTAAATCATGAACAGCTTTGAGTCTACTAGATTTTCTTATTTGAGAGAAGCTAGAATGTCCCAATCTTCTGTTCCATAACCAATTTTATATAGATTTACCTAAGTAGCATTTCTCTTGGCCACCTTTCAATATATATAGATTTCTTAGTGTTCTAGTTCCTTTTATTACCATTTTTCCTATGTCAAGTTCATGTACTACACATTATTTTGAACTAAAGACAACTTCATTTCCTTGATCACACATTTGACTCACACTCAACAAGTTATGCTTTAATCCATCCACATACATAACATTTTTAGCTTTCACTTTTTCTTTTAGAAAAACATAACCTTTTCCTTTAATGACAACAGGAGAGTCATTTCCAAAAGTAACATTCTTTTCCTTCTCTAATGCATTGTATGAAAGGAGTTACTTTTTATCACATGTCATGTGCTTTGGGCATCCACTATCAGTGTACCATTTATTTTATTTCCCTTTTGCAAATAAATCTATGCCACAACTTTCAACGTGTAAGTCCTTCTTTCTCCATACTTTGGAGTTTGAGGGTATATGCTCTTTTGGCTGAAGTTTTATCATGCATTCAGATTCTCCATGTCCAAATTTATTGAAATAAGAACATTCAATTTCGTTTTGGACAGAAGAAAAGTTTTATAAGTATCATTATTTATTCCAATCTCATTTCTTTGCTTTCTTTCTTCTCTGGTCATGATGGTCTTGTAGCAACACATTGATAAGCTTTAGGACCAAAGTTATGACATGAAAAAAAATTTCCATTAAAGAAGGAATTTTTGTGATCATGAAACCTTCTATTGATGTTTACCTGCTGATTGATACTTCTGTTATTGCTCATCCTTGAATTGAAGTGGTCATGTTTTACCTGGGTATTCTCTTTATTCTTTTGTTGAGTGATGAAGTGTTGTTGGATAGCTTTAGCTAGACTTAGATAGCTTGGAGTTGAATATTGAGAAGATTCTCTGGTATATCCAAGACCTGTCTTTATAAGAGGAGAGCATTGAACCTTGATAATTTAATCTAAGGTTTTAGATCCTTTAGAAAATATAAGATTTAAGGTTTTCACTTTTTCAATTTCCTTTTATAGACTTACTTTTTCACATTCTAATTTCTCATTGTGCTTCTCCTTTTCTATAAGCTGATTCTTTAGAGTGTCTATGGATATTTTATTTTCTTCTAGACATATTTTGAGTTGATTGATTTCTTCAAGAAAATCATTTTCTCCTAAAGCATCGATAAATGTATCTTTAGTCTCACTAGAGTTCTTTTCAAATTCCATGAGTAATCTAATATCTTGATCAGATTATCCTTCTTCACTATTTGATAGACCATCACTATCTTCATGAGTATAATAAATTTTTCTATTGGGATGAAACATTTCTTATTTCATTTTTCCAATTCCTTTCCCCCTTTTCATGATTATCTTTATGAGGAGTATTTACCAAAGATAATTACTAACTCTTCCGCAAGAAAATTTTTTGAAAGGAAGCTTACCTCCGAACCTCCCAGGATCCAAAGCATAAGTTGTAGTTTATTTACAAAATTTATCTCATATTCTTCTGTAACATCCCTGATCCTTCTTGTTCTTCCATTTCCTTTCCTTTTGTAGTAGCTCTAAAAACAACTTCTTTGACTTCATATGGAACTCATTTTCTCATTTCATAAGCAATTAGGATCTCATGTAGTTGAACAAAAGTAAGAGTTTGTAGATCCTGCTTCTCTTCAATAGCAGATACATTTGACTTGAATTTAGGAGTTAGAGATCTTAAATCCTTTTCTACAAGAGTAGTATCAATTATAGTTTCACCAATATTTATCATACGATTTACAATCTCATCTAGACATAAAAAGAAGCTAGCAATGCTTTCATCTTTATGCATTATGAGTTTTTCATATTGAATTCTGAGAATTTGGAGTTTAGCGATTTTTACCTTGGCATCACCTTCATATATCAGAATGATTTTGTCCCATATTTATTTTTTTGTATTCAACTACATAACTTTGAAAAATTCTGATTCAGTCAGACTCCTCAATAATGCATTGACAACCTTAGCATTGGTTTCATATTTCTTTCTTGCTACTGGATCTGTTGGAACTGAGGCTGGATATTGATAACCGCCTTCAATTATAGCCCATACATCTACTCAAAGAGATTGAATATAAGATCTTTTCCTTGTCTTCCAGAATATTAAATTGTTTTTGGTGAAGAGTGGAGGTCTAATAGATGTTGTCCCATCTTGATTGCTCATCTAAGATGATATTCCTTCTAGCGATTAAAGCTTCTTCAGAAGGACCTGCTTTTATACTAATTGTTGGGAAAAAATACCTATAGAGGGGGGGGGGGGGCGGGGGTGAGTCAGTATTTTCAATAATCACAATCTTTTAATTTTTCTCTTTATTGATTTCTATACGCTACTTTGATTAACCCAACTAGCATATGTACGTAGCTTTCCAAACAAAAACTAGCATATACACAGATAAATTAATTGTTTTGATAAACATTTAGAATCAAAATTTAACCCATACCATTAGTTATGCATCAGATATTTCATCAGTAAATAAGATCAGTAATAACAGAATAAATCATCACACGAGAGAATCACACATGAACACCAAGATTTAAGCTGGAAACCCAATTCGGGAGAAAACCACCGATGCTGTTTTCTTTGTCTTCAATATTTATTAGCGGGAAAATTGCTTACAATATTGTACTGATGCAGACTCATATCAGTACATAGGAGTCTACTTGCAGAAGGCTGCAACCTTCTCTCATTATGCAGCTATAACTAGAAGGGAGCTCCAACCCACTGATCTAGTTTACCAACCTCTACTGGAAGGGAGCTACAAACCCCTTATCAGAACATCAAATTATACAGGCAGGACGCTTATACTTCCACACTTAAGGCTTCAACCCTTAAACCCGCTGCAGATCACGTTTCATAAATTTTCACACTGGATCCAACAACTTCAACACAATTCAACATAAATATCAACACCAATAGACTTAACCCAAACTTCAAACATAACAGTGAGATCACTATAACCAGAGCACACTAATAAACCCATATTTCATAAACAGAATGCAGAATCAATTTCAACCCTGATCATTCATTATCTTATATGCATACGCTACTTCACTTTATGGAATCTACGTGTATATGCGCTTTCCTGCACACCAAACTGCGTATAGATCTGTGAATACTGAATTTCCAGAATTGATCATTCTCAGAGATAGATCTAAGGCTTTGAGTCATACACCTTTTTATATTTACAAAAACCTTATTCAATTAGCATCATCAATCATATTTAATCACTCATTTATCAAATTTTTACATATTCATCTTAGCATCATATACAGTATTCAAACAACCCAGATCTAAAGGAAGAAATCATTGAGAGACAACAGAAATATAGCAGCCATAAAAATATAACCTCTCTATAAAGATTTAGAAAAACTTGACTTCCATATGCACTTTCTCAGAATCAAACTCCCATGTATACACACTTTCACCTTGACGAACCTGCATATAGATCTGTAAATATTATTTATGTTGAAGGATTCAAATCTATAGACTTACCCAAATTTCTTCGCTTTTCTTCAGTAGGCATGCACCCTATCATAGATCCAAACATATCATCAATAGATCATGCAAGTACAACATATTTTTAGGTCTACAGATCCTGATCCATCATTACATCCATGGGTGCATCATAATTTCATATCTTCAAATAAATAAAAACCATTTCATGCAGATATACTTCAGAGAGAAGTATTCAGTCTTAATCCCTTACTCATGCACCCCCTTGCACTATGATCTTCTTCTCCTTATATAGGTTTAGCCTTTATCAATATCATGAGTCAAAATCACACAAGTGCCAATCGTATTCTTGGACAGAATCAATTAGACGACACTGCGCTCAATATTGTGGGCTAAAACCATGGTAATGCCCCTTGATACTATAATTTTAGAGGACAAAAGGCATACACGACTTGGATCATTCTTGTCCACGTGTATATGTGACTTAGTCTGTGCTAACCCACATATATAACCCTTAATTATGAATATTAACCATCTTCTAGGGTACTTTACATAATTATTCTACTAGACCTTCTGCCAACTACTATTCTTCTACTAGACCTTCTGCCAACTACTTTGCTTCTCCAGAAGACATATACTTCATTATTTTTCCAAAGAGTTGCCATCAACGACAACATATGCAACCATAAGAATCATATTACCAACACCAATGATGAAGTATCTTCAAGAATGTGTATCATCTCTACAAGACACTATTTCAGAGGTCGGATCCTTGGTAAGTCCACCTATTCCTACTTCCACCATACCTGATGTTGTTCCATTTGTCAGTAAAATGTTTAAACCTCTAGCACTTTTTTTTGTTTCCATAATCCTTTTATAATAAACTTCTCCTACTATCACATATGTTTACCCTTCCATTTATTTTCATTTTTATGCCTTCCCTTTTATGCAAACAACCTTCACAAAAGTTTCATCCAAACCCTCCAATCTTATTGCTAGTTTTTTGACCATTGTCGATATCCTGAATGATGAACCTAAAGACCCTATCCACACCATCACAATGTTTTAGGAACAATTTCACTCCCTAACTATTACATCTACAAATCATATTCTTGTCTCATCTCCTCACACTTCCACACTGTCTAAAACCATCTCCGATAATCTGTCTGATTGTTCTGCCCTAAAGACACCCTCGAAATGTTGTTAATATGGAGATAGTTACTACACCTAAATATATAGAAAATTTTGAGAAAGATACAAAAACAAATCTTATACCACCTGTGTAGCCTTTTCCCATAACACAGCCATAGCCCACCCCTATTGTTTCAACAACACACTTTCTTCATTCATTTAGGATCTTAATTATTGTAGGGAACCCTTGCATTTATTTGCAAAATATATTGATAGAGTTCCCATGCTTCCTTCCCATGTCATTTCGAAATTTAGAGAAAACTTATTGCAAGAACATACTATCTATCCAAATACTTCACTACAAGGACAGTATGAGAAATATGAGACAAGTGGCCAACCATTGCAAACTAAATTTTCTCACGTCGATAGTTTTTCTACCTTTAATATTCAACACTGGTTTTTGCAAGAAATATTACAATTTATTAGGGCTTCATCAACTCAATCAGAATATTTTTTGGTTATCACTTACTCAAGGTCCAATGAACATATCATTGTGCATGAATATTGGTAACGATAACTCCTAAGTGTTGTTAAGGAATGTGATCAATTTCATCGGGATAATGAAAAAATAACAATCCAAGTTGAGGAGATTAGTTCCAAGCTCCATCATATGTGGTTGTTCCAATGCTCCAACGGATTTCTCCTTATGGGAGACCACAGAGTGTCTTGAGTTTCCCTACAACACCTATATAGAAATGGTTGTTGCAAACAAATATTTTGTTGAATACTTTTGTTGACTTGTAGAATTATATTCCAGACCCTACAATGTGATTCCAAGAACATATTACTGGTCTATTGAACATGTATCCAATTCCAGAGATATGCTTCAACAACATACTTTTGATTCCTAAGATATGTTTCTCCAAATATAGGATTGTCCAGGGTTCTCTCTAAATGTAATCATCCTCTATATCAATTGCAATAAATAAATTAAATAGCTCATGCAACAAACCCTTGAAACTATATATCTCAGTTAATATAAGAAATTAGTTGAGCAAGCTGAGGATATTGATAATTAGAGTCATCAATTAGAGGAGGAATTGCATAATTCCAAAACTTTACTATGGGATCTCCAATCGGCAAAAAAAGCCCAATTTATGCAGGTTTTCAAGCTCAATCATGATGTCGATACTTAGTGGAAAATGCCACTTGTTTTCCATCTTAAGAAACCTGTTGAAGAAGAAACAATCCAATTTGAAGATGAAGTTACTACTCTGTTCACTACATAGAAGACTGTTGCAGAGGATTATAATATTTTTAAAGCTCAAATTTTGTAGATAGTTCCTAATTTGGGTCCTTTTTTTAAAGGAAAGGCATTAGAACAAGGAAAATGAGCATTGACATTAGTTGTGAAACCAAAAGAAAGCTAAAATATGTAGACAAAGGATTGAATCGAGGGTGAGTCGATAGATTTTGGGCGGGACATGTTGGGTCATTCATTTTTGGAGAATTTTTGAACAAATTATTGTCAAGAAAATCCGCAGAAATAAGGAATATGAGTCAAAATAGTAATTGGTAAAATAGGTTTAGAAAACAGGACCAGAAAGGAAGAAAAAAACGAATGGAAAAAAGTAGTAGTTACCTCGATCCTTTCCAAGGTTGCTGAACAAGGATTGAGATGTTGATTTTTGAAAGAATCAAGTAGATGTAGAGCAAAAAAGTTGGACCAAATCAAGCGGTTTTGGATCAAAGTAGAAAAGAAATATATATAATGTTGCATGGATTGAGCCAAAGAGGGGAAGAGAAAGAGAGAGAGGTCGACATGCTGACAGAATGAGATTTGAAGTCCTTTATTTAATGTCAGTGTAATTTAATTATGTTTTTTTCTAATCTTGAGAGAACTTTAAAGAGATTTTGATGAGTTTCTATAACTCCTACATTTTAATGGCTCAATTCTTTTGATAATATAAAGGAGAAGGTTGCAGGGTTATTCTTATACATTCCGTTATTGAATATTTTTATATTGTGTGCCCCTTTTTTAAAATTTTGTATGTTTTATTAAGTTGTTTATAACATATTCATATATCGTGCCCAAGGTTGTTTCAGGATCTCTGTATAATTAAATAACTGATGAATAATGCATGTAATGATATAAATCTGATCACCATCTAAATTCCCCCCAATAACACTTAAAATTTTTGGCATGCCTTAGATGATATTTTTCTCCATTGCGCAGGAATGAAAATGCTAGTGTTGCACTAGACTATGACATAATATTTGTTGACTACCAGTGTCCAACCCTAGGTCTTCATGATAAAAAATTTCGTAAAAAATAAATCATAGAAATATCCCATTTATTCCAACCATGTGAATTTGCATATATATTAGGATCATATCTCTAAAACAAATTTTATCAGAGAAACACTGTGACTCTATTTTTTATTTCTAATCTTGCATTGAGTCATGAACTTCTTTCGCATTAGTACTAATAGCTTCAGTTTTCCTATTCATCCATCTAGGAAGATAAACACCCCTTAATGGAGGATTTGTATCATTGAATTAAATATCATTGAGTTATATCAATGACCGAACTAGAAGAAAAATTATATCATTGACCAAACTTAAAGAAAGAGGTGGTTGAGTTTTTCACTAGATGTTTGGATTGGCAGCAATTAAAAGCATAGTGTAAGAATCTGGGTGGTGTATTCAATCTAATTTCAATTTCAAAGTGGAAATGGAAGGTCATTTCCATGGATTTCATTACAGGTTTTCCAAGCACATCAAATCAACATGATTCTATCATGGTTGTGGTTGACAGGTTAAGTAAGGTAGCACACTTCGTTGCAGTTAATTCTCTGAATTTTGCTAGCGAGGTAGCTTGTATTTTCATCAGGGAGAGAGTATGGTTGCATGGTGTTCATAATAATATTGTATCAGATAAAGATTCCAAGTTAACTTCTAGGTTTTTGAAAGAGTTGTTTGTAGGTTTGGGGACAAAATTGGCTTTTAGTATGGGTTATCATCTACACACATATGGAAATACAAAGAGGGTTAACAAGATCCTTGAGGACATGTTGAGAATGTATGCCATGCATCAGTAGCGAAAGTGGGAAGAGCACCTTCCATTGGTAATTTTTTCCAAATAATAATGGTATGAGGATCCCTTGAAGATGACTTCATTTGAGAGTCTCTATGGAAGGAGTTTTAATACTCCTATTAGCTAGAGTGACCTAGTGAACAGGGTATTGATCAGAAATAATATGCTATTATATATGGAAAAAGAAATGCAATTTATCAAGAGGAATTTGAAGGTAACATAGGACAGGTAGAAGAGTTATGCAGACCAGCTCAAGTTATTTAAGGATTTTTAGGTTGGGGAGCATGTGTATTTGCACATCAATCCAAAGAGGAGATCCTTGAGGATTGGATCATGTGCCAAGTTGGTACGTCAGTATTTTGGACCTTTCGAGATCCTTGAGAGGATTGGACCAGTGGGCTACAGACTTGTATTGCCTTCGACATTGAAATTCCACGATGTTTTCCATGTTTCATTTCTTAAGAAATAGGTCCAAGATGTTGATCATGTGATTGATTGGTATGTATTATAGGTGGAACCAAAGGGAGAGTTCCATCCATAGCCTTAGTTCATATTGCAGTAGAAACAACTCACGCTCCAAAACCGATTAATTGAGAAAGTTAAAATGCAATGCAAGCAGTTTGGGTTTGATGAATCTACATGGGAGATTACGGTTTAGATGCAGGCTTTGTATCCTTCATTATTTGCTAGGTTAAGAAAATAAGATTTGGTATATATAAATATATATGTATATGGTTGTAGTTGTAAAAATTATTTGTGCTATAAATCTCCATTAATCGGTATGATTTTCATGATTTTCATTTTGGTCATGGTTTTTAGCAGTTTTTTATTGTAAATACCACATCAAGTTATGCTATAAATCTCCATAGGAAGTATGTTTTGTTTTCAACGGTTTTCTAGTCATAGGTGTCATAGAACATCGAGGAGAGTGTTCCCCTAAGGGGGATGGGTTTGTTACAAACCCAAGTTGAATTTCATGTAATAAATGTTAATAAAGAAAAAATAAGACCAAGGTCATGGGACATGTATTCCAAGTTGAATGCTAGGCAAAGAACTATTTTGGGCACCACTTTCGGTTTATTAATGGCTAAGGAAATTGGAAAAGGAAAAGTGGAAATAATTGGCATTTGTTATGAGAAATAAAGGAAAATAGGAGAAAAGGAAGGTGAGCAGACACAAATTTGCATGAGAGGTAAATTAGAATAAAAATTAAGGAAAATGAAGAAAAATTATGCCTCAATGATAAAAAGGCTTCTGAGGATCAGTTCATAACCTTTTTTTAGTTCTATTTTGGAGCTCTCTTCTATTTTCTCATTTTTTTCATACTCTTGTGTACTTATATAATTCTCAGGGAACTTTTTCATACATTGGATTTTGAGAAAGTGAGTGAGGGAAAAGAAAAGGAAGAAAAGAGAAGGTTGGATCAACATATTAACCAAAAATAATTTGCAGGTAACATGTTAAGTGTGTGATTTTCTAGATGATGTGTCAATGCATGGTACGTACATTTTTTATTGGTTCATCTGTTTTCATTGGCATGGATTTTTTCAGGTTTGGAAGTGATTTTATCCTTGCCTTGTCATTCCCTCGATAGCCATGGTGTGATGGGATTCATTTCTTGGTTGAGGTTTGGATTGCCATAAGGTTTTGGAGCCGGGTGAGGTTTTCTCAATAAAATTCCCAAGGATTAGGGGTGGAGATGGTTTTCTCCAGGAATCCCTTGACAGGTGGGTGGAGACACGAAAATTCCTCAAGGTATGGTGAAGAAATTTTGAGGCATCCAAGATTGGTTTTGTTTAGTGATCCCTTGACCAGTTTTGGAAAGATCACAATAGTTTGAGGGTGGAGGTGGTTTAACCTTTGGATTTCATCGGTTTTTCATGTCTTGGTTCATCCCATGATATCACACATTCATGCTTTGAATATGGCACAAGGATGATTAGGTGAAAGAAATATTTGGTTCAGGTCAATCTATGGTCAGGTCCTATGTGGAAGGCCTTAACTTGGTTGGAATTTTCATAAGTTAATAAGATATAATTTTATATTTTAATATATGATAATTTATAATTTTTATTATGTAGCTTCATGGTTAATATTCTACTTATATGTTGGTTATAAGTGTGATTTTTTAATATGTTCTAGTTATGACTCTTCTTATACTTGATAAGTTGATGAATGCATGGACTAACTAGTGTTTTTGCAGCTACTTCGGAGGGCATTAAAAAATCTCAGTAATTCATAGCTAAAGAGTATATATTTAAACTCATATATTCATTCATGACATGTATCTTACACGTTTACAATGTGTTTGATGAAATTCCTAGTATGTTCTAGTCTGTATAGGTCAAGTTTCTCACTCAAGGTTGTATTTTTATCATTCTCATTATGTCATTTATGATGTTTGAAATTCTAAGGAACTTTTGGGAAGTGGTCTGGAGGCTGGCCTAGAATTGTGGCTTAGATATCAGGACTGCAACCTCTAAACTGGGCAAGTTGGGTCACAATTACATGGAGGCAGTGTTGTGCATGCATTTAGAGGCCTTCAACTACACCCAATACTTGGCATGCATGCAGATGGGAGTCCAGGTCAATGAAAAGGAGCCCCAACTTAGGGTTTTGTCACCTGAGGTGGTTCTTAGGCCCTTGATTGTCCTATAACCCTAACGGATGTGGTGAGTTTTCAGTCGGTGGTCAATTTGGAGTCCCCATTTCCTTAACTAGAGTTTGGAGGTCAAGTCATTTCATAGTGGCACTCTGCTTCACATTTACCCAGAGGGTGTGTAAAAGCGGGTAAGTGTGGGATGAGGACTAACATATTGGTATCAGAGCTTCCAGGTTCAAACACTTGGACTGGATGGTCTAGATGGATTTTTGTATGCATGCATTGTCATGGTTATGGTTTTCGTGCTTGAGGCCATTGTATGACATTAGTGTTATCATGCATGATTTCGATATGTTTATATGAATATTTATATATATGTATCGTGCTAATATGGATTGATTTTTTAGATGAGATAGCCTCCCCTGAACTTCACTGAGGTATGTTGATTATGTTTATATATGGTTGTCTGACAAGTTATGTTTTTAGGAATTAGAGGATCATAAATGAAAAGAAGAATAATGGATTACAGTTCACGTGACTCTCCTTATAAATGGGGTGAGCAACAGATATATGAGTATTCTCTTGAAATAATAGATATTTTGATAATTCTAATGGAATAAATTAGGAGTTTCAAGGGGGATAATGACAATCATTCAGTCACTGGAAAGGCTTTCCATGGCTCAGAAAAAGAAAACAGAGTTCAATGCAGACATCCTTCAGAGTTTATCATATTTATAGAGACAGGGATAGCCATGGATAAGTTATGGACATGATGACAAGACCGATGGGGCATATGGTAGCAGGTCTCATGGTGGGCACAGGTCTGATAAGAATGACCCTGTTAGAGGTGGAAAATGGATGGATACATCTAACATGAAAGGTGGTGGTTATGGGATCTAATATAGTGCTGGTTTAGATAGACATCATGATCATCATCGTTATCATCCTTATAGGGGGAATGATAGGGGGTACTTTCCATATGAGTTCAAGAAAGCCAAGCCTTCTACATTTGATGGAGAAATGGATAAATCAGAAGATGCATAAGCATGGCTACTTGGGATGAATAATTTTTTCGAGTTGCATGATTATACAGAGAACATGAAATCCATAATAGTTATTTTCAGTCTCAAAGGGAAAGCATCCATTTTTTGGGAAGATGTGAATCATGCCAAAGGCATCAAGATAGAGGATTTGAGTTGGAATGAATTCAAAATAATCTTTAAAAAGAATTATTTTTGAGAGAGGTACAATGACGGTAAAGATAAGGAGTTATATGAGATGAGGATGGGATCTATGACAGATAAAGAGTATACGACTAATTTTTTGGAGCTATTGAGGCATGCACAATATATTAAATATGAGAAGAAATTTTTTTAGAGATTATTTAGTGGAATACCATTAGCATTCAAGGATCGGATTGAGTATGATGAGCCTCAGTCGTTGGAGGAAGTCATTAGGAAGTTGAACCACTCTTATGAGCAATCAAGGCACAAGACTGAGCCTAAGTGTGACATGAAATAGAATGAAAATACCAAAGTAAAATGGCCTCCAAGGAAGGAAATGCCTCAGTATTTAGATGAGAAAGAAAACTTGGCTCCTTATAAGAAGTTTAATGCAGTTGAGAAGTGACATGGATCTCAGCCTAGAGAGTAGTAGGAAAAAGATAGTGGCAGGGAACCATTGCAGTGTTGGATATGTGGTAAGGATCATCGCAAGAAGGATTTTCTATTGTATCAGGGTGGAAGACCTCATATCTACATTTCTCAAGAGGTGTAAAGAGTTGGGGATGTTGGAGATATCATTTCTCATATTTATGCAACATTTTATAACAAGAAAGAAAATCATCAGGCATCCATTATTGAGATGGAAGGTAAGCTCTGTGATTGATTTTTTTTCCATTTTGATTGACCCTGGATTTAATTATAGTTATGTTAATATTTACCTAGTGGATAAGTGTGGCTTTAGTAAATAATTTCATGCAGATTCTTGGTTGGTGTAGTTGGCTATAGGTACTAGGAAAATATTTCATCATTGGGTGAGAGATTATGTATTATATTTGAATGGTATGCCTACATCAATGCATCTAAATGTGATTCCTTTGGGTTCATACAATATGCTTATGTGTATGGATTTTTTGTAACTTCACAACAACAAGGTAGATTACTATGAGAAGGCTATTGAGTTCTTGGAAAATGGTGGAGAGAAGAGAATCGTGCAAGGAAATAAGAAGCCTACATCATGGATAATGGTTACAACTATGCAGGCTAAGAATAGTTTCATGAAAGGGTGTGTATTATTTGCAATCCAAGTTTCCAATGAAGAGGGGAAGGATGTTGAGGATAGAGAAGTCTTGAATAGGTATCCATTTTTTAATTAGTTTCGGGATGTATTTCAAATAAATATTTCATAATTATTGCCTCATAAGGAAGTGGACTTTTCTATTGAGTTGGTACCAAGAGCAACACCAAAATAAAAGGCACCTTATAGATGAACACTCTGAAATTAGTGGAATTGAAGTTAAAACTTAAGGAAATTCTTGATACTTAAGGAATTCACCTTGTGGTTCATCAGTATTGTTTGTGAAGAAGAAGGACAATACTCTTAGGTTATGTATTGATTACAGGAAGTTGAACAATGGTGACAATCAAGAACATGTATTCTTTACGATGGATTGATGAGTTGTTTGATTAGTTGAAAGGAGCAGTAGTGTTCTCAAAGATTGACTTGAGATCAAGATATCATCAGGTATGCATAAAATAAGAGAACATATACAAGACAAAATTTCATACTAGGTATGGGCATTATGAGTTTGTAATGGTTCTTTTTGGTCTTACTAATGCTCCAACTACTTTCATGTGTTTGATGAATAGTGTGTTGTGTCCTTATCTGGACATACTTATGATAGTATTCGTTGATGACATATTGATATATTCTAAGAATGAGGAATAACATGCAGAAAAACTAGTAGCAGTGTTAAGATTGCTAATAGAGAATTAGTTGCATATCAATATTAGTAAATGCAATTTCTTTCAGGCAGAAATTAATTTATTGGGACATGTTATTTCCAAGGAAGGTATAACAGTGGACCTAGAAAAGATCAGATCTATCATGAAGTTGGAAGATCCTAGGAATGTGGATGAGTTCAGATCATTTATGGGAATACTTGGTTATTACAGGTGGTTCATCAAAAACTTCTTATGTATTTCCTATCCTATTACATATTTGCAGCAAAAAGGGAAGAAGTTTGAATGGATTGAGGTGTGTGGAACTAGTTTCGAGTAGTTGAAGAATATTTTTACAAATGATCTGATTTGGAATATTGCATTTCCAAAAAAATATTCGTGGTATGTACATATTCTTGCAAGAGAGGACTTGGTGGAGTCCTAATGCAGGAAGGGTAGGTGGTATGTTATGAGTCAAGGAATTTGAATGAGCACGAGCAGAATTATGTGATGCATGATCTATTGGAATCACGATTGTCGTTAGACCAAATCCCGCAAGCATTAGTCTCTGCTAAAATTTCCAGAGTTAGGATCCATGAGAGGCAGTTATTCCATGTCGCGAAACACATAGGGAGCATTGAAGCAATGTCCAACAATTCCCCCCAACGCAGGCCGGGTGAATTTCAAACTCGATACCTGTGGCTCTGATACCAATTGTTGGAATCACAATTGTCGTTAGACCAAAACCCACAAGCGTTAGTCTCTGCTATAATCATCAAAGTTAGGATCCACGAGAGGTGGTTAGTCCATATTGCAAAACACATGGGAAGCGTTGAACCAATGTCCAAAATGATCTTGAGTTGGCAACTATCATTAATGCATTGAATATTTGGAGATGTTATCTTCTTGGTAGGAGTTTTGTATTAATGATCGATCATAGTGGGATGAGATACTTATTTGATCAACCAAATCTAAATTCCCACCAAGCTATTTGGTTGGATACTCTCAGTGAGTTTTGTTTCGAGATCAGGTATATTAAGGGAAAATATAACATGGTTGCAGATGCTCTCAAGAGAAGAGTGCAAGTGAATCACATCACAATAGTGAGTTATTATGGGATAGAATTGTAGGAGTGGATCTTAAAAGCCAGAAAACTTCATGATAGGTATCACCAGTTGACACACACGTTACATCAATAGGTTGCAAGATATAGGGATGAGGAGTACCATCTCATAGTAGATAGCTTTGTCAGGCTCAAGAACAAAATCTAGGTACCAGATGAGAGTGAGCTCCAGAAGATTATATTGAGTGAGTTTCATGTCAAGTTGTATTTAGGTCACTTAGGATATTAGAAGACATTGAGATCATTTAATTAATTCTATCATTGACTAAAATTGAATAAAGAGGTGGTTGAGTTTGTCAGTAGATGTCCAGAGTGGAAACGGGAGGCCATTTTCATAGATTTCATTATAGGTTTTCCAAGGACATTGAAGCAGCATGATTCTATCATGTTTGTTGTTGATAGGTTAAGGTAACGCACTTCATTGAAATTAATTCTATGAATTAAACTAGTGAGTGATCAGGAGATCAAGTCTCTTGTAGAAAAATGCTCAAAAATGAAGTTGCTCAGAATTGGTCCGAACTAGATCGACAGGAAAGAGCTCGCCAAAAAGATCATGTAGCCGCAACGGCACTCAAATCCATTGTCGTATGGAGGAGATATTGCATTTTAAAATTTCCCAATAACTTTCAATTTTGAAAGATTTTTTTTTTAATATATGTGTTGGGATAATTTTATTTTTTTATTAAGGTTTAATAAATTAATTAAATTATATAGTTTTAATATTTTATATGGTTTTTTATTAAATCATATATTATATTAATAATTATATATTTTAATTAATTATTAAAAAAAAATTATTAAACCTTATTAAAAAAACTAAACATAAAACCCATATATATTAAACAAAATTCGAATTATAAAAAAATGTGTTAAACCCACATGGCAACGTATGTTTAAAAAAGTCACATGGGCATGTACATTGGGATGCAACGTATGGTTTTAAAGTTTAAATGCATAACGTATGGTCAAAGCCACGTGGGTTGTTATAAAAAACATGTTTCAAAATGGAGTTTTAAAACTATTGCTTGGACGCGGTGAGGTTTGAACCCGGGTCGGGCAGGAAACAATGGAGCGGCCCGACCGTTAGGCCAGAGCGGTAGTTCTTGTAAAAGAATGCAACAGATGCCTATTTAAACATTGATTTTGGTATGGCATGTTTTTCGCTTGGGTTGTGGTCCCGTGGACCGGCGGGAGGTGTGGGGCCGCATTCAAATATATTGTTATAACATTATTATAAGCCGCGTTAAACTCAAAGTTTTCAACCAACTCCGATGGGTGCGGTTCCATGGGGCTTATCCGCCAGCCCTCCAATTTCGGCGGTCAAATTCGGAAGTTACCCTAATTTCAGCGCTTATCTCCAGTTTAGTCGTTCTATCTGGAGTTCCACCAGATTTAACTGGAGTTTTTTTAGGCCAACTGGTAGTTGGAGTAAATGAGCCATAACTTTGGCTAGGAAAGTCCTTTTTGGACGAATTTTTTTTTGATTCTGGGGTAATTGATCATTTTGAAGCTGTTGGGAGTGTTTGTAGAGCCATCAGGGTTCTCTATCAGAGAATTTACCAGTGTTTTTGGTCGTGGAGCCACCAGGGCCTAAGGAAAGAAGAGTTGTTTTGGACTACCTTCATCCAATGGAGGTGTTTGTTTAGTCATTTTATACTGATTTGAGCCTTCTGAATCTTAATTTGTAGTGTATTTTTCCATTTTAGGCTTCTATACAGTTGTATTCACATTTTGAGCATTTAATCAAAGAGGAAAAAGCCTAATTAGAGGCTTTTGGACCCAGCGGAGGTAGCCCAAGAGAGGGGTGAACTGCTTAAACAATTATTTGATGTCATATTGTATAATTTTGCTGCATATTTTCAGATTCTGCTCCTTTAAATAGTAAATTTTTATAAGCAAAATTTTCCCAAGCAGTTTTAAACAGTGAACAAAACTTATTAGTTCATCTTCAAACCATTATACTTCATTTGCAGAATATGTATACTTGCCTATTCACACATTAAAGTTGGATCAATGAATACTTTGCAGTTAAAACAAATACTTTCATTGATCGGATCCCAGTGATTACATTTTATTTCTTTAGGCAGAGTCTGTAGAAGGGCCAGGTAGCCTCCGGATTCATCCTTTCTTTGAAAGGTGAAAGATCCGGTGAATGCCCCTACAGTCAATCTCTATATGAGAAATACTTTGTTCTCACAATTTTAGATCAGGTTGGTATCAGAGCTCAAGGTTTTGCTTAAGATTTTTTGAAAGTTGTGCAAGTAAATTGTATTATTCTGCAAAATTTGATGCTTACTAGGCTGAAATTGCAAAGAGGGGAAGGTCAATTGGTTATAGAACAAGTTAATCCTCAACTAAGGAGGGCTAGAGTGCCATTACATCCACCTTCCATTTCATCCTCATTAGCCTTAGAATCATCCACAAACATGTCTTCCAGAGAAGGAGAAGTACATAAGGAAATGGATCCCAAGGAAGAAGAAAGAGTCTTTAGAAAAGATTTCTTGGACTTGACTGAGATGGTTAGGATCCTATACCAGGAGAGAAATGATAGGATTGCTGGAGAAGGGTCTAGAAACCAAAGAGAAGAAGGAGATTCTTCAGGAGGAAAGAAAGACAAAGATGAGTCTAAGAAATGGAATGGAGGAAATGGTGATCCACCATCTCCATCATCGTCCTCATCCTCCACATCATCCTCTTCAACTTCTAAAAATCAGTCACAAAAAACAAAAACATCTCTTAAAAATCCTTTGTTAAAGCTTGATGTGAAGTTTGAGTTGCCAATGTTTAATGGTGATGTTAATGCAGAAAAATTGGATAACTGGATTAGACAGCTGGAAGTCTATCTAAGAATTCATAATTTGCATGATGATGACACAAAAATCCAATTAGCCTCTTTGAGAATGGATGGAGCAGCTTTGGTTTGGTGGGAAGCCAAGACCAGGGAGGAAATTAAAAAGCATGGTAAGATAACTCTAACTTGGAATGAGTTTATTACTGCTATTAAGAAACAATTTTATCCTCTTGCTCATTTTCAGAAAGCAATCATGAATTGGAAAATTTTTAGGTAACTTAAAGGTCAAAATGTGCAAGATTATACCCAAGAGTTTAGAAGGAGAGCACTTCTACTTGGAGTAGACTTAGAAAGTCAAGACACCTTGTTGAAGTACATAGGAGGTTTTCACAATTATCTGCAACATACTATTCTAATGTTCAATCCTACCAGCTTAGATGAAGTCTGTGTCCAGGCTACACATTTAGAAGCTAGAGGAAAGAATATTTTTGATGAGGATAGTAATTTCAAAAACAAAGGAAAGAAGAGATTTTAAAATTCAAGAAAAGACAAAGGAAAGTTCTTTTGCAAGAACTGTTCAAAGACAAGTCATGATGAAGATCATTGTTGGAAGCTTCATCCTGAACTGAAACCAGAAAAATACAAGAACAAAAACAAGACCAAAGAAAAGGAGAAAACTTTAGCAACAGTTGAGCAAGACTTAGGGTCAGACTCAAGAGATGAGACAAAAAACATAGGCATTGTTTTAAAGAACATTAAGGGGAAAGAAGTGGTGCAAGACACAATTCCTAGTTCTAGCTCTTTGAATTGTCACAAAGATACTCATGATGAAAAGAGGAGGATAGAGCTTTTCCATGTGAGGCTAATTTCAAAACATACCAAAATTGACACACTATTTGACAGTGGATCACAAGCGAATCTTATTTCTGAAGACTTGGTCAAGCACCTTAAACTTGAGACCATTCCACATCCGAAGCCTTATCCACTTGGATGGATATGTAAGGATGCCAATTTGCAAGTCTCAAGGAAGTGCATATTGCGCTTTGCAATAACTGCACATTTTATTGACACAATGGAACTTGATGTGGTGCCGCTTGATATCTCAGGTATTGTTTTGGGAAGTCCTTATTTATTTGACAGGAAGGCCATCTTTCATCGCCATGAAAACAAGTATCACTTGTTCAAAGATGGTAAAGAGTACATTGTGAGAGCTCACAAGAAGAAGCTGGAATCTTCTTTACTCCATGCAATTCAATTGAAAAGACTGGATAATGCAAGTCAAAGTCTAACTTTGTTGATGTTGAAACGACCAGATTTTGAGCATTCGCCTTTTTATGATGTTGCTAATGATTTGTCTCAGTTTGATAACAGTTTTTCTTTGAAAAAAGATGATGTTATGTTGAAAGAATTACCTTTTGGGTCAGCCAATGCAGAGAATGAAGTGTCAAAGCAAAGCAGTGCAAGCAAGAAGGACATGCCATTCAACATGGGAAAAAGTTGGTTTCAGTATGGTCGAATTCGCCTAGGGAACAGTTTGCAAGGTGACAATTATTTTAAGTCTTCTGGGAAGTTTGATCAGTGTAGAAAAAGTTTTTTTTCTGCAGATTACAATTTCTGTTCTGCAAATTTTAATAATTTGCATCATGACTCCGTCAATCTAAGCAATGGTCGATCAGTTGATTCCAGAGACAGATTATCATTTTCTCAAAAGCTTAATTTGATGAAATCGGGCAGATTTTAGTTTTTCAAAGGTGGAAGAGTGGAGAATCAGTCTCCACATCATCATTTTTAGTAATCAAAAATATTTTGAGGGTCCAAAAGCTTCCCATTTGGGAGGTGTGATCAGGAGATCAAGTCTCTTGTAGAAAATGCTCAAAAATGAAGTTGCTCAAAATTGGTCCGAACCAGATCAATAGGAAAGAGCTCGCCAAAACGATCCTGTAGCTACAAATGACACTCAAATCCATTGCCGTATGGAGGAGATATTGCATTTTGAAATTGCCCAATAACTTTCAATTTTGAAAGAAATTTTTTTTAATATATGTGTTGGGATAATTTTATTTTTTTATTAAGGTTTAATAAATTAATTAAATTATATAGTTTTAATATTTTATATGGTTTTTTATTAAATCATATATTATATTAATAATTATATATTTTAATTAATTATTAAAAAAAATTTATTAAACCTTATTAAAAAAAACTAAACATAAAACCCATATATATTAAACAAAATTTGAATTATAAAAAAATGTGTTTAACCCACATGGCAACGTATGTTTAAAAAAGTCACGTGGGCATGTACATTGGGATGCAACATATGGTTTTAAAGTTTAAAGGCATAATGTATGGTCAAAGCCACGTGGGTTGTTATAAAAAACGTGTTTCAAAATGGAGTTTTAAAACTATTGCTTGGACGCGGTGAGGTTTGAACCCGGGTCGGGCAGGAAACAATGGAGCGGCCCGACCGTTAGGCCAGAGCGGTAGTTCTTGTAAACCAATGCAACGGATGCCTATTTAAACATTGATTTTGGTATGGCGCGTTTTTCTCTTGGGTTGTGGTCCCGTGGATCGGCGGGAGGTGCGGGGCCACATTCAAATATATTGTTATAACATTATTATAAGCCGCGTTAAACTCAAAGATTTCAACCAACTCTGATGGGTGCGGTTCCATGGGGCTTATCCGCCAGCCCTCCAATTTCGGCAGTCAAATTCGGCGGTTACCCTAATTTCAGCGCTTATCTCCAGTTTAGTCGGTCTATCAGGAGTTCCACCAGATTTAACTGGAGTTTTTTTAGGCCAACTGGTAGTTGGAGTAAATGAGCCATAACGTTGGCTAGGAAAGTCCTTTTTGGACGAAATTGTTTTTGATTATGGGGTAACTAATCATTCTGAAGCTGTTGGGAGTGTTTTCAGAGCCATCAGGGTGCTCTATCAGAGAATTTACCGGTGTTTTTGGTCGTGGAGCCACCAGGGCCTAAGGAAAGAAGAGCTGTTTTGGACTACCTTCATCCAATGGAGGTGTTTATTTAGTCATTTTATACTAATTTGAGCCTTCTGAATCTTAATTTGCAGTGTATTTTTCCATTTGAGGCTTCTATACAGTTGTATTCACATTTTGAGCATTTAATCAAAGAGGAAAAATCCTAATTAGAGGCTTTTGGACCCAGCGGAGGTAGCCCAAGAGAGGGGTGAACCGCTTAAAAAATTATTTGCTGTCATACTGTATAATTTTGCTACATATTTTCATATTCCGCTCCTTTAAACAGTAAATTTTTATAAGCAAACTTTTCCCAAGCAGGTTTAAACAGTGAACAAAACTTATTAGTTCATCTTCAAACCATTATACTTCATTTGAAGAATATGTATACTTTCCTATTCACACATTAAAGTTGGATCAATGAATAATTTGTAGTTAAAACAAATACTTTCATTGATCGGATCTCAGTGATTACATTTTATTTCTTTAGGCAGAGTCTGTAGAAGGGCCAGGTAGCCTCCGGATTCATCCTTTCTTTGAAAGGTGAAAGATCCGGTGAATGCCCCTACAGTCAATCTCTGTATGAGAAATACTTTGTTCTCACAATTTCAGATCAGTGAGGTATCTCATATTTTCATCAAGGATATAGTATGATTGCATGGCGTTCCTAAGAATATTGTATTAGACAAAGATGCTAATTTCACTTCTAGTTTTTGGAAAGAGATTTTTACGGGTTTGGGGATAGAATTGGATTTCAGTACAGATTATATTCCATAGACAGATGGAAAGACAAAGAGGGTTAATAGGATTCTTGAGTACATGTTGATAATGTATATCATGCATCGACATCGAAACTGGGAAGAGTATCTTCCATTAGTAGATTTTGCATATAATAATGAATATCATGAGTCCTTGAAGGTGAGTCTCTTTGAGGTTCTTTATGGGTGGAGTTGTAATACTCCTATAAGTGGACTAATCTAGTGAATAAGGTGTTTATTGGACCAGATATGATTGCAAAGATGGAATAATAGATCCATGTTATCAAGAGGAATTTGAAGGCATCCTAGGGTAGGAATAAGAGTGATGCAGATCAGCATAGGGTATTTAAGGAGTTTTAGGTTTGGGAGCATGTGTATTTGCACATCAATCCAAAGAGGAGCTTGTTGAGTATTGGATCATGTGCCAATTTGGAACCTCGATATAGTGGGCCTTTTGATATCCTTGAGAGGATTGGACTAGTGGCCTATAGGCTTGCACTTCCTCCGATAATGAAAGTCCGCGATTTTTTCCATTTTTCATTTCTTAATAGATATGTCTAGGATGTTGATAATGTGATTGACTGATATTTATTGTAGGTGGAACCAGAGGGAGAATTCGACCTGAAGCCTCAGTGCATATTGTATCATAAACAAATCATGCTTAAGAACCGAGCAATAGAGCAAGTTAAAGTTCATTGAAAGCACCTTGGCCTCGATGAAGCTACATGGGATATGGAAGATCAAATGTAGGCTTTCTATCCTTTATTATTTATTGGGTTAAGAAAATGATTTTTGGTATATTTATGTATATGTATATGGTTGTAAATACCACAATGAGTTGTGTTATAAATCTCCAATAAGTGGTATAATTGTTATGTTTTTCATGTTGGTCATCATTTTCAACAGTTTTTTATTGTAAATATTGCATCAAGCTATGCTATAAAGTTCCATGGGAAATATGTTTTGTTTATAGCAGTTTGCTAGTTATAGGAATCATAGAAAAATGAGGGCAGTGTTACCCTAAGGGGGAGGGGTTTGTAACAGACCTGGGTTAAATTTCACATAATAAATTTTGATAAAGGAAAAAATAATACCAAGGTCATGGGACACGCATTCCGAGCTGAATGTTGGGAAAATCACTATAGTGGGCATCACATTTGGTTTATTAATGGCTAAGGAAATTGGAAAAGGCATTTGCAAAGGAAAAGTGGTAATAATTGCAATTTATTTATGAGAAATAAAGGAAAATAGGAGAAACGGAAGGTGAGGAGACACATATTTCCATGAGAGGGAAATTAGAAGGAAAATGAAGAAAATAGAAGCCTCAATGATGAAAAGGCTTTTATGGATCAGCTCACAACCTTTTTTCAGTTCAATTTTGGAGCTCTCTTTTATTCTCTCATTATATCATACTCTTTCACACTTAGAGCATTATTTGAGAACTTTGGCATACATTGGATTTGGCGAAAGAAAGTAATGAAAAAGAAAAGGAAACAAGGTTAAGTTTGGATCTGCAGCTTTAGCGGGAATATTTTGTTGGTAAGAGGTTACATGTGTGATTTCCTATTTCATGGTACATGCATTTGTCTATTGGTTCATTTGTTGTGATTGGCATGGGTTTTTTTGGGTTTGACAGTGGTTTCATCCTTTCCTTTCCATTCCATGGATATCAATGGTGTGATGGGATTCATTTCTTGGTTGAGCTTTGGTTTTTTAGGAGTTTTTGGAACCAGGTGAGGTGGTCTCAAGAAAATTCCCAATGGTTGAGGGTGGAGATGGTTTTCTCTGGGAATCTCTCGACAAGTGGGTGGAGATAGGAAAATTCCTTAAGGTATGGTGAAGGGATTCTAAGGCATCTAAGCTTGGTTCAGTTTGGTGATCTATTGATTGGTTTTGGTGAGATCATAGTAGCTTGAGGGTCGAGGTGGTTTAACCTCTGGATTCCCTTGGTTGTTCATGTCATGTATCATCTCATGAGGTCTCAAATTCATGCCTGGAATATGGATGGGGGTTATTGGCTGAAAGAAATATTTGGTTCAACTCATCTATGGTCGGGTGGTACATGGAATTCCCTAAATTGATTGGCTTTTGCATAAGTTAATAAGAGTTATTTTTCTATTTTACTCTATGATCATTTATACTTTTCATTATGTGGCTTTGATGGTTGTTCTATCATGATTAGTATTTAGGCTATATGTCAGTTATAATCATGGTTTTGTAATATGTTCTAGTTATGGATCTTGTTATACTTGATAAGTTGATGAATGGTTGATGAATGCATGGACTAACTAGTATGGTTGCAGCTACTTGCAATGGAGTTAGACCTTATCTATGATTCACAAGTAAAGAACACTCATATATACATTCAGACCTATAGATTACATGTTTACCATGTGTTTGATGAAATACCTAGCATATTATGGTATATATAGATCACTTTTTTGACCCAAGGTTGTATGTTTAACATTTTCATTATGTAATTTATGATTCTAGAAAGTCTCAACTGGTTTTGGGTAGTGGTCTAGAGGATGGGCAGGAATTGTGGCTCAGATATGAAGACTACACCCTCTGAAATGGGAAATTTGGGTCACAACCACTTGGAGGTAGTGTTGTGCATGTGGTTGGAGGCATTCATTCAAACCCATACCTCTTCATGCATGTATTTGGGATTCTAGGTCAAGAAAACATCCAGCTCAGGGTTTGGTCACCTGGGGTGGTTCTTTGGCCCCTGAGTGTCCTCTAGCTTTGAGGGATGTTGTGAGTTTTCAATCAGTGTTCAGTTTATATACCCCACTTTCTTAACTAGATCGTGGAGTTCGGGTTATGTCATAGTGGCCCTCCACTTCACATTTACCTGGAGGGCTTGTAAAAGTGGGTAAGTGTGGGAGGAGGTATTAAATATTAGGTGGCCTTCCCTAAAACAAAAATTCAACATTCATCTAATTTCAATTGTGGCCCATTCACATTGGAAAAATAATCTTCAATTATGTTGAAAGAGATAGCATAAAAATATATCGACTATTTCTTAATCTACATTTCCTAGCATTCGTTAATCTTATCAAAAGAATTATTCCTCTTTTTTATTAGGAAAATTTATCTCAATTAGTTGAAATTGGATTTGCATATAGATTTATGTTGTTATAATTGCTACAACCTCATCCTTGTTTTAACTAGTAACAAATTTTGTTTAATATCCTTTGAATTTGGAACCACAATCTTTGTGAACTACCAAAGTGGCATACTCTTCAATAATGTTTCCATATATTTTTCCCACATACCATAATTGTGCCCATTCATAACCACAATTTATTTCTTATAACTCATGTTCATGATGTACATATCTAAATTCTTATTCAATATTAAATGAAAAACCATAAGTCAATATGCAAGATTAATCCAACTCATCTAAAATACATGCAAGAAGTGGCATCCAAAAACTTTGAGATAACAAGCTAGGAATCAAATCAATAACTTTGGTACTATGTTGGAGAACGATGAAATAAACAGATTAAGGAGCTACATATTCTAAGAAGAGGTGGTGTCTAGAAACACCATTACAAAACTTAAACCCAAATAGCCATAACTAAACATATAATTGGAAACACAAAGAACCAAAAAAAATCCATGATATATCAATCCAATAAACCATCTATATATAGCACTGAAATGTAATTAACTCCCCTGAAGTGAGGAGGACATGGTCCACTTTTATTGGATATGTCACATAATGAATTTTTTGAACTCTACCTTGACCTACACACCAATCAAATACCATGTTTTAATTTACCAACCAATCAAATGCTTAGACAATCATGATGTTGAGTATTGACTATCAACTAATATCCTCCAAAATATCTAGAGATGTGATGAATCTATTTAACTTGTTTTCCCAACAATAGTGAAATTCATCCATGTAACAATTTACTAGTGTAAAAATGAAGGTGATAATTCTTCTTATTGATGCTCAACCTATATAATAAATCTCATACTATTTGTTTCATTTTCAATTTTAAACATTACAACTTTCTACACCTAGAAATTTGCATTGAAATGATAAATAAAATAAACTTTACTATGTAAATTTCATTGATAAAGAGAAAGATGCTATTATATGTGATAAACTAGAAATAAAATTTTACTTCATGTAATGTGCCAATTCACACTATATCAATTGATCAAAACCTACATATATATATATATATATATATGTTTAAATTTTTTGTATATATAGTTTTATAACTATGCCCTACTCACATCATGAGGTAGACATGCCATTGTGATTTTGAATACTTGTAAGCATTGACACTTAAAATTAATAAAATATATAAGACTAACAAGGAATTAACACCTAAATTTTTTATGATATACAATGAGAAGGGAAAGGTAAGGGGGTCTAAGGGATATTTATATGCCTATTTTCTATGCCTACTTTTCCTACCTACCTTCCCAATATATTAACCTTCACACTATTATAATATTGATTTTAACCTTACTCTATAGTCTAATTAGAGATATGATAAATGAACCTGACCGTCTTCTAGATTTACATAACTACCAACTAAATCCTTGGAACAAGTCCCCTACTTTTTTTAAAATAGAGATCATTGGATTAGAACTCTTTCTTTTCATCCTTCTCTAATTCTGAGAGAGAAAATTTTGGATTGGGAAAGAGGAGGCTCCTTTCAAAAGCATTGGGAAGAGTAAAATGAAATTTTTATCTTAGAAAAGAAAAATATACCATACTATGGGACTAAATATCCCATGACATAAACCCATTAGTAACTTGTGAAGAAGAGGATAAGGAGAGGGAGCCGTATAGAATATCAAGAAAGGACCTCAATGTAGAAAGAGAAGCCAAAACTATTAGAGATATATCCTTAAAATCCTAGGAGAAAGTTGATCATAGAATTATCCAAGAACCATGAGAGATGTTGGTGGAGCTGAATGAAAAATAAAACAAAAATTTTGACTCTTTATGCACATTCTAAAGATAACTAGAGGGAATAAAAATTCTAAGGTACTATTGAGAAAAGAAGGGATTTCCTTCCATGTGTTGTGTGGCGCTAGTATTGCGAATGCCAAAGTGGTAAAAAAAATATTGATAAACATACCTAGTGATGGGTTGCTCGATTAATATTTTATCCTTTGTGGATGGAAAGAGTGATTTGAGAGAGTTATAAGTCTATAATTTTCACCCCGGTACCCTTACGTCCTTACTAAGGGGCATAATCAATAAAGGAATACCAACGGTTAGATAGAAAAATTCTCACACTCACTTGGTTGCTTAGAATATAGATCTGGGAAAATACAAGTACCTATGGTTTACTCTAAATTTTAATATTATGTGATTCTTCTAATTCTAAGATGCAAATAAGTTAACTATATTGAAATTTTCTATAGGTTTGATGAAAAAATGAATCTAAATTTATATTATTTGCAAACTATAGATAGAAAATCATGGTGCATGCAAGTTTAAAGATGATTAAACATTTTTAGTACATTGGTGTTATATGAATTCAAATGAAGACAATATTTATATTTGGGTTAGCTATAACATATCCCCACATCTCTACCAAAAATTACCCTTAAAAACAATAAATGGAAATAGATGAATTTTATTAAAACTTGGCCATATATGTGTTGTGATTCAAATTTTTGTAGTTGGTAGATGACTTCAAAATTCACGTGCTCATAAATTTTTAGAGTTTCATTCATCTATTTCATTATCGAAAATATAAAAATTTAGTCAAGTGGCATAGTTAATGTTGTGAAATTTTCTTATTAGCAGTCATTTCTAGGATGAGCCATTATGAGAAGGAAATTAAGACAAGAGTTCAAGAGTACTTGAGGGTTTCATAGTATGTCTATAATTCTAAATGACTTAATATGAATGATTTGAAATTCCCCTTATTTATGCTATCTCCTTGAAATAAATAACTAGTTAATTATGCCACTTGTTAGCCCCTTATGATTTTTTTGACAAGAAAACATGGGGCTAAATTGTTTTTTTTAGCCTTCAAGGAATGCATTTCCTCTGAAAACACATCATCCTTGAAGCCTTCCTAGGCCTCTTCCCTCTTATTTTATTCCCACTTAACCTCTTTCACTTCACCTTTCTCCCCTCTCTTAATTCCTTCCTAAATCCTCTAAATCATCTCCATTCCCCTTTAAACCTCACAAACACCGTTTGTTAGGCCAAGTAACCCCTTTTCCTCTGTATCGTTGCCTCTTTTTGGCCTTAAAATGCACTGAAAACAGGCCAAAAAACCCATATTCTTCATTTATCAAGCTAGGCCCTTCAGCCCAACCCCAAAACCACTTCCCCACATGACCCGAGCGCTAAAACCAAGCACTAGCCCATAAAGCGCTTATTGCAATCGAATAAATGGTCGGGAGTGAAATCCTGTGTTAAAAAAAAAGCTCTGATGCGATGACGCTTTTGTTCTATGGGTCTTGGGATTGATATCCACCGTCGATTCACCTTTAATCTGACAGCCATCGCAATTCCGCTCCGATCGCAATCGCAATTTTTAAACTATGCTGCTCGCTACACCCCCCGATTGCGATTCACGATTGCAATCTTCGCAATCGATTTCTCATTAATCCAACAGTCATCACAAGTCCCATCATGCCCGCATTCCCCCATTCACCCCTCCGATAACATATCAATCGTCGATCTGATCTGCAGATCGATGGCCCACAAATCAGCTGCCCCGGTGGTCCCTGCGGTCAATCACTATACAAAAACGGCGGTTTTGATCGCACCGCCTTTGGAAGGAAGGTTTTTTTCCTCATTTGATTGCGATCAATGCCACAGGACGACACATGGATTTAAGTTGTTTTGAAAAATCACCCTCCCCGGGCATTAAAGGTCAACTACTGGCCCGATGCGATATTGACATACACCGTTCGATCTAAGGCTGGCTCATCGGATGGTGATCGTGCCCAAAAGATGCCCGAGGGATAAACTAAGGAAAACAAGACCCCTGGCCCACAATCAATCGCCTTGTAACCCTCCAACGCGATCACAGTCGTTGATCTCCTCTTGAGATCCGACGGTCCGGAATGAATCACCCTCTGCCCATGACCGGGTCCCACCATCAAACCCATTTCATATGTTTTACACACATTTCCTTTGTAGTTCGATTCAAAGGACCAAACCTTAGCTTTGCATTAACATCATATCACCCCGCCTACATATTTGACCTCCATCGTTGATCATCGCCATCCCGTCTGATCAAACGTTCCGCATGCTTTTCTCCACCAAACCTCCATTTTACTGCATTTTTCACATGTTTTCCCAATGGCCATTGTTTCCACAGTTGCGCCACCTGTCCTCCATGCCTCCACAACATTTCTTTCACCACCCTTGGTTTTTATAATTGGTTTATTTTACTGTGTAGGGTTGTTACATGGTGATAAATCCACTCCAAGTTCCACAACCACAGCACACTATGGTTCTGAAATATAGAGAGGCTATCACAGTCGTTGCCAGTGTATCAGTAGCAGGGAATAATGGTTTCAAACCTTGTAATTGAATACTTAATGCTTAATCCTGCATTCAAAGGACAAAGACGCAGTTTGAAGACTAAGCACACAAAAACGATATATCAATGTCACCATCAACAGAACGTTCTTTCCCATGAAAGGACGAAGTGCCCATACTGTTTTCATTCTATACGGTGTTCCAGAGAAGATCTATGCCCTGACAATAGTCCTGGTGCTACCGGAAGCATTGGTTACACAGTATGGTAGACCCTAGAATCATTGATCTGCCTTTTGTTTAATTCACCAGAGTACCACAAGTACTACAGCCGAGAATACATCAAATACATACCTAGAGTAAATTTCAGCCTGTCAAAGACCACTCTTTCACCCAAAGAGTACTAAAGATTAACGCATAGATATTAAAATAGAATGGGTCTCGAGTTCCTCTTCCTACTCTAATTTAATGCCTCATTTAGCGTTTCATCTACCTCCTCTACCTCTTTTTCTGATATAAAAAACTCATGAGAAAACATTGAAAGGGTTGTTGATCGGATATCTGTGAACTGTAAGTTGTTTCTCTTGAGACATAGTTCTCTGTGTAAAGTTGTAAGATAGGCTGAGGAAGATGTTTTCAGACTGAATATCAAGTTGTTGGTAATGTTGTACATGACTGGCATTAGGGGAATTTTTGTTGGAAATACTGAGAGGGGGGTGAATCAATATTTCTTTCAATTAGAGCATTAGTTAATTTTCAATTATTATCAGTCTTTATACAATGATAGCAACAAACAAGAGGAACACAAATGCACAAAATTTTTAAGGTGGAAACCCACTCCAGGACAAAAACCACCTAATGCTTTTCTAATAATTCTTTTCAACTCCAATTGAAAATAAAGCTCCAACTTCCTAGAATCTAGAAAATCATTCTTCTCTAGCTCCCACTGGATGGACGCTCCAATGCCCGAGATTCTTCAGTAGTCAGTGAACGGATGCATCAACACCCAATGAGCTACAACTCATCCTAGCACCACCCTACCACCCTATAGAAGAATAAAAGAAGAATGGACTCTCGTACCAGAGAAAATGGTCCACTTTACAATGATAAAGAATGATGTAGAAGAAGAAGATATACTAGACCATAACCCCAACTTTGACACAACCACTACCTCTTCAACCCTTGGCAGATAGATACTAGTACAATTTGTACAATAATGTATTTACAATGACTAAGTACAATGATACCTTTACAATGATTGTATGTAGTGCTGCCCACTTGAAGACTTCATATGATGAACTTCTTGTTGCTATTATGCACCTTGGTTTCTGCTCTTGTCATGCTACTCTCTGCTGCACCTTTCTTTGCTTTGCTGCCGTAGAAAGTCTAGTCCTTTGCAACCCTTGACAACACACGATCTAGCTTTTTCTTTCCTTCTAGGAGCTCGATATTGAATATGGTGTATCTATGTTATTTCAGATCCTCAATATCTGATTTTTGTTCATATAGTAGACCTCTGAGTCTTCTTTCCAATTCCATAGGTCTAACCCAATTTGGATTCTTCAAGAGAGAGTTATACCCAATTTCTCACACTGCCCTAATTATGGACTGTTTCAGTAAAGCGCACTTGTATGATGTGCCACGTGTCACTGTTTATTCATTTGCTTCTAAAATTGATAGAGAGAAAATTAAAGACTGTGTAATATCCGTCACTTTTTACGGCATTCCATTCCGATACTCAGAGAGAGAGTTATGACGAATTTACCAAGGTCACTTCTTTGAGATGAATTTTAGGAGCCTGCAAAAACCCTTACTTCCATAGATCATACCTCCAAAAATATTGCGCAACTTGATCTGAAATTTTTACTGTATCTTTTTCAAGATTTTGGCTTTGCCTCATAAAATTTCAGCTTCTGAGCCTTCGTAGAAAAAAATTTATAGCTAAAATGCCATGATGACCTGTTTCAGATGGTCGAATCCCTTGCCTAAGGAGGAAATGAAGATCACAATATATATGAATGCTTAAGTTGAGAGGGGCTTCAACAAGTGAACGTGGGAGGGATTTTAGGAGCTTAAAAAATATTTATTATGACTTTTCAATGACCCATGCCCCAACCCTATGGAGTTTTAGCCCACTAACTGGGGTACAAACTTCAAACATGAATATCTCTCAAACCGTGAAGAATTACATGGTGTGCCATATATCAACAGAAACATCTCGACAAGTAGAAACCATCAAAAGCATTATTGATCCAGAATATGTTAATTTTGTAGGTCAAACTTCCCATTCAATATTGGGTTAGCCCCTGGTGCTACTTGGGTTGACATCAATGACAACCGCTGATCAAAAATCTCCCCCTTTGGCATTGATAGAAACACAAGTACTCTCCCTGCGATCATGACACCTCTTCCTACAACATTCTCTCCCCCTTTGACATCAATGGCAAAGGGTAACTCCCCGTGAAACACAACCATCTTGCGGACCTGTACACACTTCCACTCGCGCTGACACACAACCGTCCTGCAGACCTGTACACACTTCCAATCCCCCTTTATATTCTAAAAAAGGAAAATCTAATGAGAACTTGGGAGAATCCCAAGCTTCTGGTGAAGAATTCCAATGTTGGAGAATATTTGATATGTGATTCTTTTGGTGCTGCTTGGAATCTTGCTACTTGTCCAACTGCTTGCATAACATCTGGTCGGGAGGTTGTTACATATAGAAGACTACTAATCATAGATCTGTACAACCTTTGATCCACATCCTTAGATGAGTCATCTATGCTCAATTTGCAACCAAGTAAAGACATCTCGAAATCACTTTGCACCTTTGTAGCAAAATTCTTATAGGGACGATCATCGTTGCTACCAATTATTATATCATCCTCTTTAGCTATTAGACATGCTTTAGTTGCTTCATCGAACATATATGTCGTTTGGAGCTCGACATGCTGTAGCCATAGTTTCACCATACCTGCCTTTCCCGATTTCACATGTTGTGGAGTTGAATAGTATTGTGTTTCCTTGATCACACATGTGTCCAACACTGAGCATATTGTGATTCATGTTTTGACCCGATAGAACATTCTTGGCTAGAGCATCTTTGCTTCTGAGAGTGATAGTACCTGATCCTATAACATTTGAAGATCCATCATTTCCAAAGGATATGGTTCCATCCTTCTTCTCTTTTAGAGATACAAATTTCCTTCTATCTCCAGTCATATGCGTTGAGCAACCGATGTCAACATACCACACATCTTTTTTCTTTTGAGCCTTGAAAGCGAGAGAAAAATTATCATTCTTCTTCTTCTTCCATGTTCGTTCGTTCTGTGGCTTCGAAGATTCTTCTGGAGGATATTCAAGTCTGCAGTCTTTGGCTATGTGTCCAAAGTTTCAACATTTGAAACATTCAATATTATTTCTTAAATGTTCAAATCTATTGATGTTTTGTTGAGCCCTGGGAGGTTCATATTTGACAGATCTCCTGGAATTGTGTTCGTTCCTAGGGTACGTGCGACATTCTACAGCTTTATGACTAAATTTTCCACATGAATAACAGTAGCCATAAAAAATATGTTGGTACATGGATGGAAATTTTTGTCGATGAATTGTCTTCCAAGGCTGTTCTTGTGAATCTTGTCCAGTGAAGTCTACATGCATGTCAGATCTCATAGGTTCATTGTATTTTGTTGTAGAAGGTCTGCTTCTTCTTCTTTGTAACCAAGGTCAGTTGTATTAGTTGTAAGATCGTTGATTGTTGATGAGTTCTTTCAATGCCTTAGGATTGTTGGCATAGTTTTAGACCAGCTTCCTTCTTCACTATACGTGAGACTACTTCGGCTTCTAATTCTTCCCTTTCTTGGTTTCTTTCATCAACTATGAAGTGACTCTTCAATGCATTTGTGTTCTTCAACTTCAATTTTGAGACCTTGAACTTGTTCTTCAAGAGTTTTGGAATGGATCTTCTCTGCCTTGAGATCTTTTATAAGCTTGGTTTCTTCCTCATAAAATTCGTCTATGGTCCATCCTTCTTCTTCGTTGTTTGATACTTCTTGTTTATTGTGCTTGGCCATAAAAAATACTTTCTCATTGGCTTCTTCTTTGCTGTCACTTTCTTCATTGGATGATGAGCTATCTTATTTAGAGAGAAAGTTCCTTTTGGATCCTTTTTTCTTTCCTTGCTTGTTGAATTTCTTAAAGCCTTTCTTTCCTTTTGAGTTGCCATCACTTTTGTTTGGACATTTTGCTACAAAATTCCCAACCTCACCACAACCGAAACATATCAATGGAAGTTTACCTTCGAATTTTCCTTTACCAGGTTTTAGTTTTCTCGTAAAGTAAGCATATTCTTCATCTAAAAGACCTTCTCCATCATCTCCCTTTTATTCACACTTGTAGGTGCATGTCATTTCAATTGAAGGTTGTTTGTCCTTATTGGTTTTTCTTGTAGATCACTATTGAAACTGTGAGTTTCTAGCAGATGCAGTACCCTCTTCTTCATCAAAGTCTCATTTCATATGCTATGAGAACTCCAAGTAATTCCTCTTTCTTGGGATTGTCAGTTGCCTTGTATTCTAAGACCGATACCTTTGGGTTGAATCTACAGTAGCGTTAAGTCTTCAGTATAATAGTCTTCGTCAAGTGGCTCTCCAATCCTTCAGAGTATTGGTTATTTCATCCAGCGTATTGAAAGTATGAGCTTGATGTTGCAATGTTGCTCATTTTGAGTTGCTCAAATTTTGCTCTATAGATTTGAAGCTTTGCTTCTTTGACATTTGAGTCACCTGCATATATATTCTCAAGCTTGTCCGATACATTTTTGGCAGTTTTGAAACCCAACACCTTATGGTAAGCAGATTCAATAAGTCCACTGATAATAATATTCTTTTCTTTTGCATCATTTACCAAATTCTTCTTACCTTGTTCATCCGTGGTTATGTAAATCCATTTTGAACAGTGTCCCATACTTCGTAACATTGCGCCAAGAGATAGACCTCCATTCTTCCTTTCTAAAGTGCATAATTATTTTCATTGAATAGAGGTACACCATTCTTGGTATGCTCCATGACCTCCTTCCAGCTGTTAAACTACTATTTAAGGAACCAAGCTCTGATACAAATTGTTGGAAATACTGAGAGGAGGGGTGAATCAATATTTCTTTCAATTAGAGAATTATTTAATCTTCAATTATTATCAGTGTTTGTAAAATGATAGCATAAAACAAGAGGAACACAAATGCACACAATTTTTACGGTGGAAACCCACTCCGGGACAAAAACCACCTAATGCTTTTCTAATAATTCTTTTCAACTCCAATTGAAAATAAAGCTCCAACTTCCTAGAATCTAGAAAAGCATTCTTCTCCAGCTCCCACTGGACGGACGATCCAACGCCCAAGATTCTTCAGTAGTCACTGAACAGATGCACCAACACCCAATGAGTTACAACTCATCCTAGCACCACCCTACCACCCTATAGAAGAATAAAAGAAGAATGGACTCTCGTACCAGAGAAAATGGTCCACTTTACAATGATATAGAATGATGTAGAATAAGAAGATATACTAGACTATAAACCCAACTTTGACACAACCACTGCCTCTTCAACCCTTGGCAGATAGATAATAGTACAATTTGTACAATAATGTATTTACAATGACTAGGTACAATGATACCTTTATAATGATTGTATGCAGTGCTGCTCACTTGAAGACTTCATATGATGAACTTCTTGCTGCTGTTATGCACCTTGGTTTCTTCTCTTGTCATGCTACTCTCTGCTGCACCTTTCTTTGCTTCACTGCAGTAGAAATTCTGGTCCTTTGCAACCCTTGACAACACATGATCTAGCATTTTCTTGCCTTCTAGGAGCTCGATATTGAATCTAGTGTATATCTATTATTTCAAATCCTAAATATCTGATTTTCGGTCCTATAGTAGTCCTCTGAGTCTTATTTCCAATGCCATAGGTCTGAACCAATTTAGATTCATCAAGAGATACTTATACCCAATTTATCACACTGCCCTAATTATGGACTTTTTCAGCAGAGCGCACTTGTACAGTGTGCCACATGTCACTGTTTGTTCATTTGCTTCTGAAATTGATAGAACGAAAATTAAATAATGTGCAATATCTGTCACTTTTTATGGCATTCCAATCTGATACTCAGAGAGAGAGTTATGATGAATTTACCAAGGTCACTTCTTTGAGATGAATTTCAGGAGCCTGCAAAAACCCTTACTTCCACAGATCATATCTCCAAAAATATTGCATAACTTGATCTGAAATTTGTACTGCAGCTTCCTCAGGATTTCGGCTTCGCCTCATAAAAATTTCAGCTTCTAAGCCTTCATAGAAAAAAATTTAGAGTGAAAATTCCACGATGACCTGCTTCAGATGGTCGAATCCCCGTCCTAAGGAGGAAATGAAGATCACAATATATATGAATGCTTAAGTTGAGAAGGGCTTCAAAAAGTGAACATGGGAGGGATTTTAGGAGCTTAAAAAATATTAATTATGACTTTTCAATGACCCATGCCCCAATCCCATGGGGTTTTAGCCCACTAACTGGGGTACAAAATTCAAACATGAATATCTCTCAAACAGTGAAGAATTACATGGCGTGCCATATATCAACAGAAACATCTCGACAAGTAGAAACCATCAAAATAATTATCGACCCAGAATATATTAATTTTTTAGGTCAAACTTCCCATTCAATATTGGGTTAGCCCCTGGTGCTGCTTGGGTTGACATAAATGAAAATCGCTAATCAACAATTTTGGGGTCTAAAATGGGCCTCCTAAGGAAATTATAAAATAATAGTGGAAATAATACAATAATATTTGATTACATCATCAAATTTTAGAAGGAAAAAAAGAAAAAAATTATTTTTCAACTCGTATTTTCAACTTATATCCTAATTATTTTACCCAAATTTCAAGCAGGAGTACTCGTTGGATGCAAAATTTAATTTCTCATCTAAGGAGTACCCATGTTTCATACTTTTGATGGATCCTCCTACACGAAAAATGAGAAATACATGAAAAACGTGATTGCAATCACATTATTTCATGTATTTCTCATTTATCGTTTAGCAGAGTCCATCAAAAGTATGCAACATGGGTACTCCTTGGATGAGGAATTAAATTTTTCATCCAACGAATACTCCCACTCGAAATTAGAGAAAAAAATTTGAGAGATAAGTTGAAAATAAGAGTTGCAAAAGTAGTTTTAGTATTTTATTATTTTTAAATATTTTTACCCTTTTACTTAAAAATTGGTGAATCATCCCACATGGTTGACACCATCATCTTGAATCCTATTGGTTCTTATAAAGTTTATTTTTTTTGTACATTTTTCTTAGGAGGCCCATTTTAGATCTCAAAATTCCCCTAATTATGTTGCTCTTCAATATGACAAGAACATTTCTTTGGATCCTGATTTAAAGCAGTGGTGATGTTTTTCTATCTTTGTCTCTATTTTCCTTTTTAGTTCAACATATTTCATTTCTTCTGGCACGCATTAGAAATCAGGTTTAGGATATACCCTCGCACGGTACCCTAAGCTTATGCTCTCCCTGCCTTTAATGTTTTCTACTATAGGTGTTATCTGAGCACTGATTCAAGTTAATTTAACCAGTGTAGTGGCTAATATTTACTACTAGCTTATGTATGAATTAATGAATCTGTTCTTAGATGTTCTTTTTAGGCTTTAATTGAATGAATCGGGACACTCGGAGTTTAGAACTCTATCTCTATCTCACTAGGATCCTTTTCAATTAATTGAACCTTTCTAAGTTCCCTTAAGCTGGATACCAAAGAATTGAGAGTTCAAAGTCTCTCTATGATCTCAAGTTTTCACCTTTGTGTTTAAATCTTTAATGTTTCCTTGTTTGAAGAGTTAATATTTTAGGTTTCGGATCACAGGTTGTCCAATGGCATGTCCTGTCCCTAGGTCCAATTCCTGAAGGGTCACCTTGGAGGTTTCCTTGCTTTCACCTTCTCTCTTTCCATTTCATGCTACACTATCATCTTTAATATCCAATGCTTTAGATGACTAGCCCAACTGAAAGCCCACATATTGAATAGCAAGTAAACCCTTTCCTGACTCTGTTTCCCAATGGTCTCGAGTGTTCTATGAGTTATCTCTCCTTTGCCTAAAATCCTCTTTGCTCATCCTTGTCTTATATTGAACCCTTCTTTCCTGATTCCCAACAACTAAATAAAAATCAAACAAACAAACCCTGCACCTATAACTAGCCTAATATCTTAACTTTCAAGCTTCAAAGACATAAAACCTTTGCCTATATAGAGAGATCCCTCTCTAGACCCAGGAGGGCTAGATCCTAAGGTCTGAAAGCAGTTCTGATGTTGTCTCATCTTTTGGTATTGCCAAACTTGCCAAAACATGGGAACCCCAACATAATGGCGACTCCGCTAGGGAAAAACTTTGAGTGCCCTTAACTGCTATATCTGGTCTTGTGTCCCATTGTAGTCTCCAAAATAATGTCGACTCCACTGGGGAAAAGATACCAATCATCCTAGGTTTGGCAGTAAATCACTGCGGTGGAAAGTAAAATCTTAAATCCTCCACCTGGCAACTCCACAGCACCTAAATGATTAGAAGACTCCACTGGTGATCAATAGGCCTACTGATTATCTTAGTTCACATAAGACTCCACTCGGAGACCAGATTCCACAACAACATCAGCCATAACAGAAGTAACAAGTAGGGTTAAGCTGCTTTGTTGGAAAACAGCATTCTGGCTTCAAGAACCATTCACACGAGATTTTATCCTAACCCAAAACCACCTAAAATAGTTGACAACCTTGAGAGCATCCTCAAGAAATCTCCTACACCTAAAATACCAACTATTTCAAGTCATATCTATAGAGATAACTCTGCACCAGAAGACTTTACAGCTCTATCAGACCCACTTTTTGACCTAGACTCTCAAAACAGTTTACCTAGGACTAGGTCATTCATTGCTCTAGACTAGCCAGGCCTTGAGCTTCCTGGTTCACCACCTCAAAGTGGTAAACACATTAGGGATGGAGAGACCCATCCATCTACACCTCCTGATATTCACTTCATTCAAAACTTGGGACTCAGTCATCCTAAATCAGCTCAACAGACTGCTGTTGGTCCAGGTATTCCTGTCATTTACATACCTGGTGCTCAAGCCAACCCTTTACCTCCTTATAACATCATCATGGCAGCCTGGTATGCACCTCTGGTGTTACCCCAACTTCTGGTTCCCTTACCCAATGATTACCAATCAAAGATCCCACATTTCACTGCAAAAGAGTCCACTACAACTCAACACTATGTAGATAGGATGGAGGATTCGTTTGACTACATGGAGATAGATGATGATACAGTAAAAATGAGAATCTTTGCCCAAATTTTAGGAGGTGATGTGAAGAAATGGTTTAAGGGCCTACCTCCTAATAGTATCCAAGATCTACCCTCCTTATATCAGACCTTAATAAATAAATGGGAAGTTAAGGCCAACCCTCTCCAAATCTTAGCAGAATACAAGAACCTGAAAAGAAATGTAGGAGAGAGTGTCCATGACTATTCTACCAGGTTCAACAGCATTTATAATGCTCTTCCTCCACACATGAAACCTCCTCAAGGTATGGCTCTAGTGAAATATCCTGAAGGCTTTGATGCTGACATGGCTTACCAGCTTAGGGAGAGAGATTGCAACACATTGGAAGACATGCAAAAAGGAGCAGTGATTGTAGAGGCTAACTTGATTGAGAAGAAAGCCAGAATGAGGGTTTAGAAGAGGGTATCATATAGAGATGACACTGTAGCTTCCACATCTGACCCCAATTATGACCGTCTATCTAAAAACTTGAAAAAGATACAGAAAATGATGGAAAAAATGGTTTTCATAGTTAGTAATCAGAACAGAAACCAAAATCATAACCAGAACCAGAACTTTAGAAGGAAAAATACCACTTCCAATAGACAAAGAGAATCAGATCCACAAGTTATACCCCCATTCCAAGAGAACTTCCTTGACGAGGATGAGGGGATTATAGAAGGGTCTGTGGAAAACACAATAAATATGTTTGGGACGGATAACTCAAATCTCAATTGTTCCACAGAAGAAGATCAACCCTCACCCTCATATTGGGATGAGGAAAGATTAGAATCCGAGGATTACAGGCTTGGATTTGAAAATTCCATCATGCAAGTCAGAGAATAGTATGGAATTAGAAGCAAAAAGAGCTTAGAAAATTCCAAATCAAAATCTTCTGAGATTACCATTAAGAAAAGGCCTGAGAAAACTTCTAAAGAAAATGCTGAAAGTAACAAATCAACAACTGAAAGTTCTGGGAAGGACAAAGGAAAGGACAACCAAATCATTGATAAACAAGGTCAACCAACTAGCATCACTAGCACTACAGTTATCGCTCCTAGTAAAACAGTCCCTAACACTGTACATAGTGAGAATCTGCACACTGATTCAACCACTAAGATAGTGGCTAATAAATAATATTTGAGCGTTACAAAGAGTCAAACTCTCTTCAATTTGGAGAGTGAGATTGCAAAAATTAAAATCTCTGTCCCACTCTCTAAGCTAGCCACTCAGGATGTATATAAAGGACAAATTGTTAAAGCCTTAAACCTTGGGGAAAACAGTGACACTGTCAATCTAAGTGATGATCAACCAGCTCTTTTGTTTGGTCCAAAAATAGAGGAGAAGTTTCAGGAAGGGGTGGTACCTCCTTTTTATATCAGTCTCAATATCCATGACAAGATCCTACACAATGCGATGCATGACTCTGGGGCATCACACAACTTAATGCCTAAGGTAGTTATGGAGAGGTTAGGCCTAGAGATAACCCTATAAAGACCTCTATTCATTTGATTCTAGCAGGGTAAAGTGTCTTGGCCTGATCAAAGACCTATTTGTGAACTTAACCTAGATTCCAGCCAAATGTATGGTTATGGATGTTGTAGTGGCGGATGTGCCACCTAAGTATGGTATGCTATTGTCAAGGTCATGGGGAGCCAAGCTGTAAGGTACAATGTAGATGGACGGGGCATATGCCAAAATCCCTGTCTTTAGCCAGCTTAGGAGACTATATAGAGAGGCACAAATAAAGTTCCTAGTCAGCAGCCCTGAGAAGCTTGAAAATTCACCTATGTACTTTATACACACAGATCTGGACTCCTTTATCCTTTGCAACGATGAATCCTTAGAAGAGCCAGAACTAGAAAACAGAGGTACAAAAAATGAGATAGCACCCATATATTTCAACATAATGGCCACTTTAGACTCAGAAGAAAATGAGGATGAGACCTGTGGACACTGCACCGAAAACGAAAATCCGAGTAAACAAGAAACATGACGTAAATAGCTGGCTATTCACCCCTCACAAACTCATACACCACACGAAGAACAAAACCATCCATAGTCCAATGCAGACCCCGTAACACAATAGACCAATGAGCCCCGCATTAGGGAGGTAAATGATGATAAGCTCGAGAATGAACCCTTATGGGAAATAAATTTTGATGGGTCATGCACAAGGAGAACTGCAGGAGCAAGAGTGTGGGTACATAACACAGAGAGTGACTATGCAGAGAGTCATGCCTTCAACCTGAACTTCAAATGTACAAATAATATCGTGGAGTATGAGGCTCTTATCCTCGGCTTGAATCTATTGAAAAAATTAGGAGCCCGTAGAATAGCTGTACATGGAGACTCTGAGTTGATCATAAAACAAGTGAATGGTGAATACACAGTGAAACACCCTAGGCTGAAAGCGTACAAGAATGACGCTATGGATTTATTAAAGACCTTTGTGGAATATGAACTAGTGTTTATTCCTAGGAGTCGGAATGTAATTGTGAATGGATTAGCCTGTATAGCTAGTTCATATCACAAGCCTCCCAGTGACCAACAAATCATCATTCAGACGAAGTTCAGATCTGCAGTACCTGATAATGAGAAATATTGGCAGGTTTTTGAGGGAGATAAGCAGATTGAGGATTTCCTAATAGGCAGGAACGAGTTTGAATTTTTCAATTCAGACTCTAAGTCCAATGATAGTCATCTAAGTGAAGAGCCCTCGGACGAGGAAGAACCACCCTGTAACATAGAAATAAACACTTTAAACGAACAGATTGGAAATCAAACCGAAGAATATAAAAACACAAATAATGAGGAAATAGAAGTGCTACAGGCAAAAGATAAAAGCATACCCCGAGGTCTGGCACCTTTAGAAGATATTTTCGACTTCAATGATGTAGCAAAAAATCCCATTATAGGACACTCAGACTCTGATGTTGAGGAATGTAACATAGGCACTGAAGACAAACCCAAGATGATTAAACTGGCTAAGTCTTTACCCGCAGACATGAAAAATAAATATATTGACTTATTCAAGGAATTCATTGATGTGTTTTCCTGGAGCTATGAGGACTTAAAGGCCTACGATACAAACATTATATAGCACAAAATACCTTTGAAAGAGAACCAGAAAGCCTTCAGACATAAACGCCGTAGGATAAACCCAAAACAATTGCCTGTAGTGGAAAAGGAAATAAAGAAGATGTACGAGGCATGAATAATAGTTCCTGTAAGGTTATCTGATTGGGTCTCCAACCTTGTAGCTGTGAGAAAGAAAATAGGTGAGATTAGACTGTGCATAGATTTTAGGAACCTTAACAGAGCCTCACTTAAGGACAAATTCCTGTTACCAAATATGGAACATATCCTGTAGAGGGTAGTTGGATCAAGGCGGATCTCCCTGTTAGACGGTTTTTCGAGTTACAACCAAGTTCTAGTACTCCCAGAAGATCAACTCAAAACTTCTTTCACCACTCCATGGGGAACTTTTATGTACGTAAAGATGCCCTTTGGACTGATGAACACTGGTGTAACCTTCCAATGAGCAATGGACATAGCCTTTTCGAAAGAGATAGGGCACTTCATTTTCATCTACCTGGATGACATAACAGTCTACTCCAAGTTTGATGAGGAACACCTAAGACATCTGAGAAGAGTTTTTGAAAAATGTAGGAGGTTCGGTCTATCAATAAATTCAAAAAAGAATGTATTTGGGCTGCAAGAAGGTAATCTTCTCGGCCACATTATATCTGAGAAGGGAATTAAGATAGACCCACAGAGGGTTGAGGTAATACTACAAATCACACACCCGAAAAACGTTAAATAGTTACAGTCCTTCATTGGGAAAATTAACTTCCTAAGGAGGTTTATTCCCAACTTAGCCGAACACCTCAGGAATATGACTAACATGCTGAAAAATGGTGTAGGATTTAAGTGGACTGTAGAGGCTAAAAAATATTTCGAATCAGTTAAACTTGCACTCACCCAGGCTCCTGTCCTAATTAGCCCAAATTTCTCAAAGGATTTCCTGATATTTTCTTTTTCCTCCGAGCATACAGTGGCTGTAGTCCTAATGCAGAAAAATCCAGAGGGGATGGAATAGCCTATTTCTTTCTTCAGAAAAGCTCTGAGGGATGTAGCCTTGAAATATAACATAATGGAAAAGCAGGCCTATGCCTTGGTAAAGGCCTTGAAGGATTTTAGGGTGTATATACTGCATTCCCACACCATAGCCTACATGCCAAACATAGTGGTTAAAGACATCTTGTCCCAAGATCCGGACGGGAAGAGGGACAAATGGATTGCTATAATCTTATAGTATGACCTTGAAATAAAACCCACAAAACTGATCAAGGGTCAAGGCCTAGCTCAACTAATGGCTGAATCGAATTTACAAGCCCTTGACATAAACATGGTAGATGCCTTGGATGAGCAGGAAGGATTTCCTGACCCTACTGTTGAGGAGCAGTTTCAAAACTTTCCTTGGTATTATGATATCTTGTATGTGCTCACAAACCTCAATGCCCTTCCTGGACTATCAAATACTAAGGCCAGATTCCTAAAGCTAAAAGCCAGAAACTATTGCATATTGAATGAATATTTATACTGGAAAAATACAAATGGCCTATTGCTTAAATGTTTGCCTGAAACTGAAGTAGAGAGGATTAAACAGGAGTTCCATGCAGGAGAGTGTGGAGGCCACTTGAACTGGAAAGCCACTGCTAACAAAATACTCAGAGCTGACTATTATTGGCCTACACTTTTCAGTGACATTCATAAAATGATAATTTCCTGCCATAAATGCCAGATCTTTGAGGGAAAAAGAAAGCTCCTCCCATTACCATTACAACCCATTTATGTTGAGGGTCCCTTTTTGCAATGGGGCCTAGATTTCATTGGATAAATACACCCTGCTTCTTCTGCACAACACAAGTGGATCCTTACAGCCACAGACTACTTCACTAAGTGGATAGAGGCCATACCTTCTAGGAATGCCACAGATTCTGTCTTCATTAAGTTCCTAGAAGACCACATCCTCTCTCGGTTTGGCTATCCAAGGAAAATAATCACTGATAAGGTTGCTGCTTTTGGATCCAAGAAAATGATTGATTTTTGTCACAGGTATCAAATAGCACTCGGTCATTCAACCACTTATTACCCATAACGTAATGGGTTAGCTGAATCATCAAACAAGAGCTTGGTGACCATTATAAAAAAACTGCTTGAAGAGAATAAGAATTCATGGCATAACAAGTTAGTGGATTATTTGTGGGCTAACAGGCTTATAATAAAGAAATCCATTGGCATGTCACCATATCAGCTTGTCTATGGAACAGAGGCAGTGTTTCCTACTAGCCTTGGGGTACCAGTAATCAAACTTGTCCAAGAGATACAGACAGAGGAAGACAAAATGGTGAGGAGGACAAACCAAATGATTCATCTCCAACAAACAACGGAAGAGGTCTATAAGAGAACTAAGAAAGTTCAGGAAAATATAAAGAAGTTGTTCGACAAGAGAACCAAAGCTTCTAACTTCGAAATTGGAGATAAAGTTCTGAATTGGGACTCAAGGAGAGAAGACAAAGAAAAGCAAGACAAGTTTGATAGTTTGTGGCAGGGTCCATACATCATCCAGGCCACTGTTGGTCCAAATGCCTTTTTTCTGCAAGAGCTAGATGGTATAGATTTGTTTGGGGGTCTTGTCAATGGCAGGATGCTCAAACATTACTACTGCTGATTTCCAATTTCTAGTTTCCATTTCCATTGTAAATACCATTGTTGTGTTTTGTTTTCAAAGAAAAAGAGAGAATGTTTCAAGAAAGAGAGAAAGAGAATTTCATACATGCTCAAAACATGAATCTCCGTAGTTCAAATATTGGCTCTAACATGATCAAAACCTGAGCCAAAAGAAGTGAAGAATCAACTCTAACAAGCCCAAAACAAGAGCTGAAATGAAGAAGAAAGTGACTCTAACAAGCTCAAAACTTGAGTCACAAAGAAAAGAAAGATGCTTCAAAGTTTCAGATTTCAAGCCTTCAAGATTTTGTTTCCATTTTTCTGCAATTTATGTCCATGAGCAGCTGTCTTTAGGCCTTGGATACGCAGCAAACTAGACTGTTTAATCCTAGTTTGACTATTTTTTAATTTCTGTTGTAGAATGTAGAGAAGAAATCTGTTGGACAGTTTAAACCCAGCAGATATTAGATTAGGTAGAGAAACATATGAGGCCAATAGTTAATCTAGTCTCATGGAGTAATAAGGGTAGAAATAGAATAGGTTTATTTTCCTGATTGCAAAAAATTGATGATGTAAAAGGTCTGCTGGTCCAAATGCACCCTGAAGAAAAAATGATAGCACTATCGTCTGGGTAGGTAGTTGTTTGGGAGAATTTTTCTACTGATTTGATGTCTTCATGATTTGTGGTAGCTGATCCAAGAAATAAAGTGGATGTTTCAAGTACCAGACATCTGGCCTACCTCAAAGATTATTTTCTGAATTCTTGACTCCTTCAAGAAGAAGCCATCCCCATGTGGAGCCACTGTTAGCCCCCTATGAATTTTTTGACAAGAAAATAAGGGGGCTAAATTGTTTTTTCTGAGCCTTCAAGGAATGCATTTCCTATGAAAAAACATCATCCTTGAAGCCTCCCTGGGCCTCTTCCCTCTTATTTCATTCCCACTTAACCTCTATCTCTTCACCTTTCTCCCCTCTCTTAATTCCTTCCTAAATCCTTTAAATCATCTCCATTCCCCTTTAAACCTCACAAACACCCTTTGTTAGGCCAAGTAACCCCTTTTACTCTCTATCGTTGCCTCTTTTTGGCCTTAAAATGCACTGAAAATAGGCCAAAAAGCCCATATTCCTCATATATCAGGCTAGCCCCTTCGGCCCAGCCCCAAAAACACTTCCCCACATGACCCGGGCGCTAAACCCAAGCACTAGCTCGTAAAGTGCTTATCGCAATCAGATAAATGGTCGGGAGCACATTCTTGTGTTAAAACAAAAGCTTCGATGCGATGATGCTTTTGTTCTATGGGTCTCGGGAGTGCTATCCACCGTCGATTCACCTTTAATCCGACGACCATCGCAAGTCCGCTCCGATCGCAGTCGCAATTTTTAAACTATGCCGCCCACTGCACCCCCCGATTGCGATTCACGACTGCAATCTCCGCCATCGATTTCCCGTTAATCCAACGGTCATCGCAAGTCCCATCTCACTCACATTCCCCCGTTCACCCCTCCGATCACATATCAACCGTCGATCTGATCTGCAGATCGATGGCCCACAAATCAGCCGCTTCGGTGGTCCCCGCGGTCAATCACTGTACAAAACTGGCGGTTTTGATCGCACTGCCTTTGGAAGGAAGGCTATTTTCCTCATTTGATCGCGATCAACGCCACAAGACGACATGTGGCTTTAAGCTGTTTTTAAAACCTGCCCTCCCTGGGCGTTAAAGGTCGACTATGGGCCCAGTGCGATATTGACGTACGCCATCCGATTTGAGGCTGACTCATCGAACGGTGATTGCGCCCAAAAGAAGCTCGGGGGATAAACTAATGAAAACAAGACCCCTGGCCCACAATCAATCTCCTTGCGACCCTCCGACGCGATCGCATCTGTTGAACTCCTCCTGAGATCCGATGATCTGAAATGAATCGTCCTCTGCCCATGACTGGGTCCCACCATCCAACCCATTTCATATGTTTTACATGCATTTCCTTTGTAGTTCGATTCAAAGGACCAAACCTTTGCTTTGCATTAACATCCTATCGCCCCGCCTACATATTTAACCTCCACCGTTGATCATCACCATCTCGTCTGATCGAACGTTCCGCGTGCATTTCTCCACCGAACCTCCATTTTACTGCATTTTTCACCTATTTTCCCAACGACCACTATTTCCACTGTTGCACCACCTATCCTCCAGGCCTCCACAACATTTCTTCCGCCAACCCTAGTTTTTACAATTGGTTTATTTCATTGTGCAGGGTTGTTACAGGGTGATAAATCCACTCCGAGTTCCACAATCACAGCACACTGTGGTTCTGAAATACAGAGAGGCCATCACAGCCGCAGCCAGTGTATCAGCAGCAGGGATTAATGGGGTTAAAGCCCGTAATTGAATACTTAACACTTAATCCCATGTTTAGAGGACAAAGACGCAGTTTGAAGACCAAACAAACAAAAACTATATATCAATGTCACCATCAGCAAAACGTTCTTTCCCATGAAAGGACGAAGTGCCCATACTGTTTTCATTCTATACCGTGTTCCAGAAAAGATCTCTCCCCTGAAAACAATCTTGATGCTACCAGAAGCATTGGTTACATAGTATGGCAGACCCTAGAATCATTGATCTGACTTTTGTTTAATTCACCAGAGTACCACAAGTACTGCAGCTGAGAATACATCAAAGACATACCTGGAGTAAATTTCAGCCTGTTTAAGACCACTCTTTCACCCAAAGAGTACTGATGATTAATGCACAGATATTAAAATAGAATGGGTCTCGAGCCCCTCTTCCTACTCTGTTTTAATGCCTCATTTAGTGTTTCATCTACCTCCTCTTCCTCTCTTTCTGATATAAAAAACTCATGAGAAAACATTGAAATGGTTGTTGATCGGATATCTATGAACTGTAAGTTATTTCTCTTGAGACATAGTTCTGTGTGTAAAGATGTAAGATATGCTGAGGAAGATGTTTTCAGACTGAATATCAAGTTGTTGGTAATGTTGTACATGACTGGTGTTGCTCTTTAATATGACAAGCACATTTATTTGGATCCTAATTTAAAGCAGCGGTGATGTTTTTCTATCTTTGTCCTTGTTTTCCTTTGTAGTTCATCATATTTCATTTCTTCTAGCACACATCAGAAATCTAGTTTAGGATATACCCTCGCACGGTACCCTAAGCTTCTTCTCTCCCTGCCTTTAATTTTTTCTGCTATAGCTGTTATCTGAGCACTGATTCAAGTTAATTTAACTAGTGTAGTGGCTAAGATTTACTACTAGCTGATGTATGAATTAATGAATCTGTTATTAGATGCTCTTCTTAGGCTTTAATTGAATGAATCGGGACACTTGGAGTTTAGAAATTTGTCTCTGTCTCACTAGGATCCTTTTCAATTAATTGAACCTTTCTAAGTTCCCTTAAGCTGGATACCAAAGCATTGAGAGTTCAAAGTCTCTCTCTGATCTCAGGTTTTCACCTTTGTGTTTAAATCTTTAATGCTTCCTTGTCTGAAGACTTAAAATTTTAGGTTTTAGATCATAGGTTTTCCAATGGCATGTCCTGTCCCTGGGTCCGATTCCTGAAGGGTCACCTTGGAGGTTTCCTTGCTTTCACCTTCTCTCTTGCCATTCCACGCCACACTATCATCTTTAAGATCCAATGCTTTAGATGACTAGCCCAACTAAAAGCCTACATATTGAATAGCAAGTAAACCCTTTCCTGACTCCATTTCCCAATGGTCTCGAGTTTTCTCTGAGTTATCTCTCATTTTCCTAAAATCCTCTTTGCTCATCCTTGTCTTATATTGAACCCTTCTTTCCTGATTCCCAACAGCCAAACAAAAATCAAACAAACAAACCTCGTGCCTATAACTAGCCTAATATCTTAACTTTTGAGCTTCAAAGACATAAAACCTTTGCCTATATAGAGAGATCCCTCTTTGGACCCAGGAGGGCTAGATCTTGAGGTCTAAAAGCGGTTCTGATGGTGTCTCATCTTTTGGTATTGCCAAACTTGCCAAAACATGGGAACCCCAACATAATGGCGACTCCGCTGGGGAAAAAATTTGAGTGCCCTTAACTGCTATATATGGTCTTGTGTCCCATTGTATTATCTTACATAATGGCGACTCCACTGGGGAAAAGAGACCAATCAGCCTAGGTTTGGTAGTAAATCGCTGCAGTGGACAGTAAAATCTTAAATCCTCCACCTGGCGACTCCACAGCACCTAAATGATTAGAAGACTCCACTGGTGATCAGTAGGCATGCTGATTATCTTGGTTCACATAAGACTCCAGTGGGAGACCAGAGTCCACAAAAACATCAGCCATAACAGAAGTAACAAGTAGGGTTAAGCTGTTTTGTTGGAAAACATCATTCTGGCTTCAAGAACCATTCACACAAGAGCTTATCCTAACACAAAATCACCTGAAATAGTTGACAACCCTGAGAGAATCCTAAAGAAATATCCTACGCCTAAAATACCAACTATTTCCAGTCATATCCATAAAGCTAACTCTGCACCAGAATAATTCACAGCTCTATCAGACCCACTCTTTGACCTAGACTCTCAAAACAGTTTACCTAGGACTAGGTCATTCAATGCTCTAGACCAGCCAGACCTTGAGCTTCTTGGTTCACCACCTCAAAGTGGTAAACACATTAGGGATAGAGATACCCCTCCATATACACCTCTTTATATTCACTTCATTCAAAACTTGGGACTCAATCATCCTAAATCATCTCAACAGACTGTTGTTGGTCTAGGTATTCCTGTCATTTACATACCTGGTGCTCAAGCCAACCCCTTACCTCCTCAAAACATCATCATGGAAGCCTGGGATGCACCTCTGGTGTTACCCCAACCTCCAGTGACCTTACCCAATGATTACCAATCAAAGATCCCACATTTCACTGCAAAAGAGTCCATTATAGCTCAGCACCATGTAGATAGGATGGAGGATTTCTTTGACTACATGGAGATAAATGATGAGAAAGTCAAAATGAGAATATTTGCCCAGAGTTTAGGAGGTGATGTGAAGAAATTGTTTAAGGGCCTACCTCCTAATAATATCCAATATCTACCCTCCTTATATTAGACCTTCATAAATAAATGGGAAGTTAAGGCCAACCCTCTCCAAATCTTAGCTGAATACAAAAACCTAAAAATAAACGTAGGAGAGAGTGTCCGTGACTATTCTACCAGGTTCAACAGCGTTTATAATGCTCTTCCTCCGCACATGAAACCTCCCCAAGGTATGGCTCTAGTGAAATATCCTGAAGGCTTTGATGCTGACATGGCTTACCAGCTTAGGGAGAGAGATTACAACACATTGGAAGACATGCAAAAAGGAGCAATGAGTATAGAGGATAACCTGATTGAGAAGAAAGCCAGAATGAGGGCTGAGAAGAGGGTAACATATAGAGATGACACCATGGCTTCCACATCTAACCCCAATTTTGACCGTCAATCTAAAAATGTGGAAAAGCTACAGAAAATGATGGAAAAAATGGTTTTCACAGTTAGTAATCAGAACATAAACCAAAATCATAACCAGAACCAGAACTTTAGAAGGAACAATACCATTCCCAACAGACAAAGAGAATCAAATCCACAAGTTATACCCCCATTCCAAGAGAACTTCCTTGACGAGGATGAGGGGATTATAGAAGGGTCTATGGAAAACACAATAAATATGTTTGGGATGGATAACTCAATTCTCAACTATTACACAGAAGAAGATCAACCCTCACCCTCATATTGGGATGAGGAAAGAATAGAATCTGAGGATTATAGGCTTGGATTTGAAAATTCCATCATGCAGGTCAGAGAACAGTATGGGCTTAGAAGCAAAAAGAGCTTAGACAATTCCAAATCCAAAGCTTCAGAGATTACCATTGAGAAAAGGCCTAAGAAAACTTCTAAAGAAAATGTTGAAAGTAACAAATCAACAGCTGAAAGTTCTGGGAAGGACAAAGGAAAGGACAACCAAATCATTGATAAACAAGGTCAACCAACTAGCAGCACTAGCACTAAAGTTAGTGCTCCTAATAAAACAGTCCATAACACTGTACATAGTGAGAATATGCACACTGATTCAACCACTAAGATAGTGGCTAATAAAGCAGATTTGAGCGTTACAAAGAGTCAAACTCTCTTCAATTTGGAGAGTGAGATTGAAAAAATTAAAATCTCTGTCCCACTCTCTGAGCTAACCACTCAGGATGTATATAAAGGCCAAATTTTGAAAGCCTTAAACCTTGGGGAAAATAGTGACACTGTCAATCTAAGTGATGATCAACCAGCTCTTCTGTTTGGTCCAAAAATAGAGGGGAAGTTTCAGGAAGGGGTCTTACCTCCTTTTTATATCAGCCTCAATGTCCATGAAAAGATCCTACACAACGCGATGCATGAATCTGGGGCATCACACAACTTAATGCCTAAGGTAGTTATGGAGAGGTTAGACCTAGAGATAACCCATCCCTATAAAGACCTCTATTCATTTGATTCTAGCAGGGTAAAGTGTCTTGGCCTGATCAAAGACCTATGTGTGAACTTAACCTAGATTCCAGCCAAATGTATGGTTATGGATGTTGTAGTGGCAGATTTTCCACCTAAGTATGGTATGCTATTGTCAAGGTCATGGGGAGCTAAGCTGCAAGGTACAATGCAAATGGATGGGGCATATGCCACAATCCCTATCTTTAGCCAGCTTAGGAGACTATATAGAGAGGCAAAAATGAAGTTCCTGGTCAGCATCCCTGAGAAGCCTGAAAATTCACCTCTGTACTCTGTACACACAGATCTGGAATCCCTTATCCTTTGCAACGATGAATCCTTAGAAGAGCCAGAACCAGAAGACAGAGGTACGAACAATGAGATAGCACCCATAGATTTCAACATAATGGCCACTTTAGACTCAGAAGAAAACGAGGTTGAGACCTGTGGATAGTGCACCAAAAACGAAACTCCGAGTAAACAAGAAACAGGATGTAAACAGCTGGCTAGTCACCCCTCACAAAATCATACACCACACGAAGAACGAAACCATCCACAGTCCAATTCATACCCTGTAACACAACAAACCAATGAGACCCGCATTAGGGAGGGAAATGATGATAAGCCCGAGAATGAACCCTTATGGGAAATGAATTTTGATGGGTCGTGCACCAGGATAATGGCAGGAGCAAGAGTGTGGGTACATAACACAGAGAGTGACTATGCAGAGAGTCATGCCTTCAACCTGAACTTCAAATGTACAAATAATATCGTGGAGTATGAGGCTCTTATCCTCGGCTTGAATCTATTGAAAAAATTAGGAGCCCGTAGAATAGCTGTACATGGAGACTCTGAGTTGATCATAAAACAAGTGAATGGTGAATACACAGTGAAACACCCTAGGCTGAAAGCGTACAAGAATGACGCTATGGATTTATTAAATACCTTTGTGGAATATGAACTAGTGTTTATTCCTAGGAGTCGGAATGTAATTGTGAATGGATTAGCCTGTATAGCTAGTTCATATCACAAGCCTCCCAGTGACCAACAAATCATCATTCAGACGAAGTTCAGATTTGCAGTACCTGATAATGAGAAATATTGGCAGGTTTTTGAGGGAGATAAGCAGATTGAGGATTTCCTAATAGGCAGGAACGAGTTTGAATTTTTCAATTCAGACTCTAAGTCCAATGATAGTCATCTAAGTGAAGAGCCCTCGGACGAGGAAGAACCACCCTGTAACATAGAAATAAACACTTTAAACGAACAGATTGGAAATCAAACCGAAGAATGTAAAAACGCAAATAATGAGGAAATAGAAGTGCTACAGGAAAAAGATAAAAGTAAACCCCGAGGTTTGGCACCTTTAGAAGATCTTTTCGACTTCGATGATGTAGCGAAAAATCCCACTATAGGACACTCAGACTCTGATGTCGAGGAATGCAACATAGGCACTGAAGACAAACCCAAGATGATTAAACTAGCTAAGTCTTTACCCGCAGACATGAAAAAGAAATATATTGGCTTATTCAAGGAATTCATTGATGTGTTTTCCTGGAGCTACGAGGACTTAAAGGCCTACGATACAAAAATTATACAACACAAAATACCTTTGAAAGAGAACCAGAAACCCTTCAAATAGAAACTCCATAGAATAAACCCAAAACAATTGCCTGCAGTGGAAAAGGAAATAAAGAAGATGTACGAGGTAGGAATAATAGTTCCTGTGAGGTTCTCTGATTAGATTTGAAACCTTATAGCTGTGAGAAAGAAAAAAATTGAGATCAAACTGTGCATAGATTTCAGGAACCTTAACAGAGTCTCACTTAAGGACAATTTCCCATTACCAAATATGGAACATATCCTGCAGAGGGTAGTTGGCTCAAGGCGGATCTCCCTGTTAGACGGTTTTTCGGGTTACAACCAAGTTCTAGTACTCCCAGAAGATCAACTCAAAACTTCTTTCACCACTCCATGGGGCACTTTTATGTACGTAAAGATGCCCTTTGGACTGATGAACACTGGTGCAACCTTCCAACGGGCAATGGACATAGCATTTTCGGAAGAGATAGGGCACTTCATTGGCATCTAAATAGATGGCATAATAGTTTACTCCAAGACTGATGAGGAACACCTAAGACATCTGACAATATTTTTTTTTAAATGTAGGAGGTTCGGTCTGTCATTAAATCCAAAAAAGACTGGATTTGGGCTGTAAGAAGGTAAGCTTCTCGGCCACATTATATCTGAGAAGGGAATTAAGATAGACACACAGAGGGTTGAGGGAATACTACAGATCACACACTCGAGAAACGTTAAAGAGTTACAGTCCTTCATTGGGAAAATTAACTTCCTAAGGAGGTTTATTCCCAACTTAGCCGAATACCTCAGGAATATGACTAACATGATGAAAAAGGGTGTAGGAGTTAAGTGGACTGTAGAGGCTAAAAAATCTTTCGAATCAGTTAAACTCGCACTCACCCAGTTTCCTATCATAATTAGCCCAGATTTCTCAAAGAATTTCCTGATATTTTCTTTTTCCTCCGAGCATACAGTGGCTGCAGTCCTACTGCAGAAAAATCCAGAGGGGATGGAACAGCCTATTACTTTCTTTATCAAAGCTCTGAGGGATGCAGCCTTGAAATATAACATAATGGAAAAGTAGGCCTATGCCTTGGTAAAAGCCTTGAAGGATTTTAGGGTGTATATACTGCATTCCCACACCATAGCCTACGTTTCAAACATAGTGGTTAAAGACATCTTGTCCCAAGATCCAGACGAGAAGAGGGGTAAATGGATTGTTGTAATCTTAGAGTATGAACTTGAAATAAAACCCACAAAACTGATCAAGGGTCAAGGCCTAGCTCAACTAATGGCTGAATCAAATTTACAAGCCCTTGACATAAACATGGCAGATGCCTTGGATGAGCAGGAAGGATTGCCTGACCCTACTGTTGAGGAGAAGTTTCAAAACTTTCCTTGGTATTCTGATATCCTGTATGTGCTCACAAACCTCAATGCCCCTCCTGAACTATCAAAGACTAAGGCCAGATTCCTAAAGCTAAAAGCCAGAAAATATTGCATACTGAATGAATGTTTATACTGGAAAAATACAAATGTCCTATTGCTTAAATGTTTTCCTGAAACTGAAGCATATAGGATTAAAAAGGAGTTCCATGCAGGAGAGTGTGGAGGCCACTTGAACTTTAAAGCCACTGCTAACAAAATACTCAGAGCCGACTATTATTGGCCTACACTTTTCAGTGACATCCATAAAATGATAATTGCCTGCCATAAATACCAGATCTTCGAGGGAAAAAGAAAGTTCCTCCCATTACAATTACAACCCATTTATGTTGAGGGTCCCTTTTTGCAATGGGGCCTAGATTTCATTGGAGAAATACACCCTACTTCTTCTGCACAACACAAGTGGATCCTTACAACCACAGACTACTTCACTAAGTGGATAGAGGCCATACCTTCTAGGAATGCCACAGATTTCGTCATCACTAAGTTCCTAGAAGACCACATCCTCTCTCGGTTTGGCTGTCCAAGGAAAATAATCACTGATAACTCTGATGCTTTTGGATCCAAGAAAATGATTGATTTTGTCATAGGTATCAAATAGCACTCGGTCCCTCCAGCTGCTATTACCTGAGGTAATGGGTTAGATGATGTCAAACAGAGCTTAGTGACCATTTATAAAACCACATAGAATGAACCCACTTAGAGTGTGGCATGGTAGTTAATTGCATGCTTTGTGGGCTAACGAGGCTTCGTAAAGAAATCCCATTGGCATGTCACCATATCATTGTCTATGGAGTGACGGAAGTGTTTCCTACTAGCCAGGGTACCGGTAATCAAAATTTTCAGATATGTTAGGGAGGAAGAAGGCATGGTGAGGGAGGATGACCAAATGATTCTGTGTCAGCAAATGAGTCGAGCTGTCTATAATAGAGAGCTGAAATTTCAAGAAAAATATAAAGAAGTTGTTAAACAGAGAACGACACGACTTCAAAATTGGAGATAAGGTTCACGGTTGGGGGGACCTGAGGTATTTAGAGATATGATTTATTAAACAAAGTTAGTAAGTCATTATAGAAACAACATCATTTCAACCAACTTTGGGATTCTAGGATCTAGCCCTCCTAAATCTAGAGAGGGATCTCTCCAATATGTACAAAGATGGATTTGTCTTTGAAGTTTGGGGTTATGATATTAGGCTAGTTATGAAGGCCAAGGGTTTGTTTTGTTTTTTGGATGGTTGAGCATGATTACTGTTTGAGGCGTAAAGTCCTGAATGCAAAGAGTTCAAGGTGAAGTTGTAAGCAATCATTTATGACTGATGCTAAAGTGGATATATTTGCCCAGTTTAGTCAAATACATTCTTGAGTCCCTTAGCAGGCTTTGTTGTGAGCAACAACATCAAAGAGACAGTCAAGAGACAGTCCTTTATACCACAATATTATTGAGATTAGAGTGATGGAATGGAAACAATAAAGGGTTGAAAGGGGTGGAAACTGATAATAATTTCACAAAGGATTTATAGTCAGTCCAAACAAGAAAAGCCTCTTAAGTAACTGTTTAAAACCAACCAAGTGTAGGGCTAACCATTGACTTCTTGGGCAAGTTTGTATTAAAGGAGCTTAATTGACAAACAATCCAGTAATCCACAAAATTACCTTCAGGAAGTATGAAAACACATAAGAGAAGACAAAGTGTAACCTAAGATCAGATAAGGTACTTTTAAACCTAGTCTACTTTCAGTCAACACCAAGGGAAACTTTCAGAATCTACTTTTGGAGAAAAAACTAGGACCAGGGCACACCATATCTTCCATAGTCATCTTTAATAAGAAAACAAGGAAAATAACTTTCAAGAACAAGGTTTAAAGAAAACAATAGGACGAGGGAACTCCAGCATTCCTAACTGCTTAAATTGTATTAAATCATTCTTAAATGAACAAGTTAGAGGAAAACATTGAGATAAAGCTTTCAGTTTAGAGAAGGTTACTGATATACAATAGGTCCTAAATCTATAATTGTTGTTCTTTATCAGAGAATAGTGAACAATATGACATACGTAGAAGGAGAAAAATAACAAAGAAAGAAGCACTTCACCGATGATATAGACCAGGATCCCAAGAAACAACTTTCATATTGATGTCAAACCAATTACAGTCTTCAAGTCCAATGTTTCAGTTCAGCAATCATCTTCACTACTCAGCCTAACTAATCTATCACAAGCAGAGCTCCAAGGGCCAGTGAACACTATTTACAATCAGAAGTTTGAGCTCAAATGTATTTCAAAGTTCTGCAACCCACGGTTTCTCATCTTCTACTGAGGTGTTTATAGAAGAATGAGGAGGTGAAATCTAACAAAAGATCTCTTAAGGAAATTAATACAGATTCAAGACTTCTCGGCCTTTTGAGGGGCCCGATGGAGAAGTTTACAGGTGGACTACTGTTCTAACTGTTTTACAATAAATATCAAAGCTCGGTGGGAGCTTTATTTGACTTTGAGGCTCTGTGTGTTGTGTGGAGTTACTCTGCAGATATTTATGTATTTATTTCGCTGCAGCAGTAACTCCTCGGCTGCGTTGAGGAAAAATATCTGATTCTGTAGTAAGTTCAGCCTCTGTTTGAATACTTCGAGGCAACAGGTGGCTCTTTTGGTAGCTGAGGAATCAATTCACCTCATTTGAAGTGGTGGAAGCCTTTCTGTCAGTGAAACATTTATGATTTTATGTTGACTGTGTTTTATTCCAGGGAATTAGGCTTTTTGATAATCATTCTTAGCCGTAATTTCCCGGATCCATCTTCAATCTTCATCTGTTGTACTTTGTCTTCAAACTTATACTCTTTAACTGTTCTTTTGAATAAAACAATGTCTTGTCGATGTACAGGGCCACACAGGCCATTTTACGTGTTTATCAATGCTCATGAAATATTGATAAATCATTGAATTTAAACCTGTGAATGGTTCTTTCTAATATCTCAAAGGCGTAGGAAATGTATTTCCCAACCCTCGGCTTTCCTTCATTATACAATGGAAAACCATTAAAACACCTGCAAAACACAAAAACGATTAAGAAATCCTGCGTTTTTTGGGTTAAACTGCATAGAAGGCGAGGGAAAAATTGCAGCCGTTGGATCTGGACACGTGGACGGTCCAGATCTAATCGGGGAATCGCAATCGGCTGGAGGAGGAAAAGGGTGCGATGAGAAACTCTGATGTGATTAAGCGATCGGGAGGGCGGAGGTGATTAAGCGATGGCCGTTGGATCCGAGGATCAGATCAATGGCGAGGAGTGAATCGGAGGAACAACAATCGGGGGAAAGAATAAATGCATGCGATGGAAAACTCTGATGTGATTAAGCGCGGACCGTTGATCTGAGGGTCAGATCAACGGTGGAGAATGAATCGGGGGATGGCCAATCGGCAGGAGCAAACAAGTGTATGCAATGGAAAACCCCGATGCGATTAGGCGCTGGCCGTTTGATCGGCTTACGATCAATGGTGGAGATTAGTTTTTAGAACGAACCAGCGGAAACCCTTATAATATACCAAAACCCAAAGTTTTTAATATAAACAAAGGTTTAATGGATCGGGGCGGAAATAAAAAATATATAAATGATAGGCGCCCGCCTGCGGGGCCTTCGGATATATGGAACGCAAAGGGCCCGGGGCTTAGTACATCGAAGGCCAATCGCAATCGGAACTGCGGGCCTGGTCCTTCCGATCAACCCATTGTGAATTCTCTGATCGCGATTGCGCGATTGGGTCTTTTTAATCTACCCATTTTTTCATATTAGAACACGTGACTTTGGTTTTTGGTTAATAACTTTGGGAAAGTGATTTTCATAAATGGAAGAAGAGGATTTATGAAAAAAAGGGAGTTTATATGGAGAAAAGGGGAGCAAATGAAGGTTTGAGAAGGGGGAAAATGAAGGTATTTCAGCAATCTTTCACTTGGAATCAGCAGAATTTTCTGAGTATAAAATGGAAATAGTAATGAAGATTTTTGGACAAAGGCATGAGGCCTTCAAGGAGTCTTCAAGAGCCAACAATTTTTAGTAATAAAATTTGTTCCTTGGAGGCTCAAAAAGTCTTAGCCACCTTTTGGTATAGTCAAATATTATAGGTGGCTAACAGTGGCTCCACTTGGGGATGATGCCTTCTTGAAGGCATCAAGAACTTCAGACTTGCATTCTCTGGGAGGATGATCAGTTGCCTCATTCTTTGTTCTTTGGGAGGCTGACCTGTGCCTGATCCATTGGGCCGCCCTTTCTTTGCTAGGATGATATTATTTGAAAACATATTAGCAGCTATGAAAACAATGGTCCTTCATCAATACACACTTTCTACCTACCCAATCCTACTGATCTAGCATTTTTTCTTCATTTGAGTGCACTTGGATTGGAGAACTCTATTCACAACATTTTATTCTTTTGAAAGCAGGAAATCTAATCTATTTCTACTCTTTATTTCTCCCTGAACTCAGGTTAAACAGTTGAGTTCATATGATTCTCTACCTAATCTACCATCTGTTGGGATTAAACTGTCCAACATATTTTCATTCTCTAATTTCTAAATAGAAATTCAAAAGCATTCAAGTCAGGATTGGACAGTGTAACTTGATGCTGGTCTATGGCATAAAAAACAAGTTGCACATAGACATTATTTTGCAGAAAATTAAATAAAAAATGGAAGGCTTAAGATCTGAAAATTCAAAGCACTTCCTTCATCTTTTTTATAGCTCTGTTTTGACTTTGGTTTGAGCTATTCTTCCTTTGTTGGACTGGTTCAGATTTTAAGCTGATTAGAACCAGATTTTTACATCTCTTGACTCAGAATTTGAAGCAGATTTGAGTCATTTTTCTTTTGAAACCTTAGGTTCAGATTTTGAACATGTTTGAACCTTTAATTTCTATCCTAAACTATCTACTGATAAGCCAAGATTAAATAGTTTGGCAAATCAAATTCACTACCCTATCAACAGAAAATTTAAAACTAATTAGTCAATATTAGGCAGTTCGACTAACTAGAAGTGTGTTTTTCAGGAGTGGCATTTGAGCTTGCACACTTTCAGATTTTGTTTCTCTTTTTTGGTATGGGGCTATACCTTTCCTGTTTTTTCAATCTACCCTCTTTTCTTACTTTCATTTTTTTTGTATTTTTGTTTTTTCTAACTTTGAATGCAATGGTGGATGAGGTATTTATAATGGAAAAAGAAAAAGAAGGCTTTTCAGAAGATTTCAAGGATCAGGAGAAGTAATGCTTAAGCATCCTGCCATTGACAAGACCCCCAAACAATTCTTCTCCATCCAACTCCTGTAAGAAAAAAGCATTGTTACCAGCAGCTGAATGAATAGAGTAAGGGCCAAGCCATAAGTTGTCTAACTTCCCATGCTTGCCCTTGTCTTCCCTTCTTGAGTCCCATTTTAAAACTTTGTCCCCAATCTTGAAATTGTTGTCCTTTGTTCTTCTGTCAAAAAGCTTTTTAATTCTCTCCTATTTCTTCAATGCTTTGTTATACACTTCCTCTCTGGTTTGCTGAAGATGAATGGTCTGATTTATTCTTCTGATCATGGAAAATTTTAGGGGCTAATATTCGCAGGTGGGCTAAGTTTCCATGGTTTTTCCAAAAAAAAGATTCGCCAATTTCCATTTTTTTTTAAAAAGTGATTCACCCAAATTTTAAAATATAAAATTACTTTACCTTACAAATCACTAGCATTATATAGATAATATATATAATATAATTATAAATTTGAGTAATTATACAAATACATCAATAAACATTTTATATTTTTCACGTTAGGGACTAGTGAGATTCGCCAATTTTTTAAACTTCAAAATAATTTTCCATCCTTAAAATTTTCCCTGCTTCTGATCATGTCATTTTCTTCAGTTTGCAGCTCTTGAATTAACTTCATCACTGGTACACCAGGGGTGTTTGGAAAAATTTCATCAGTACCATACACAAGCTGGAAAGGTGACATACCAATGGATTTCTTCAAAGTCAATCTGTCAGCCCAAAGTGCATGAATCAGCTTTGTGTGCCAAGACTTCTTGTTGTCCTCCAATAGTTTCTTGATTATGTTCACTAAGCTTTTGTTTGAGGATTTTGCAAGTCCATTACCTTGAGGGTAATAGGCCATGGAAAGCCCCAATGTTATCTGATATCTATGACAGAACTCAACCATCTTCTTTGATCCAAATGCTGCTACATTATCAGTGATAATCTTGGTAGGACAACCAAATATGGAGAGAATATTAGTCTCCATAAATTTTATGATAACTGAATCATTGGCCTGCCTACAAGGAATGGCTTCTATCTACTTAGTGAAATAGTATGTGGTAGTGAGAATCCATCTATGTTGGGCAAAATATGGAGGATGGATTTGTCCTATAAAGTCAAGTCCCCATTGTTGAAAGGGGGCTTCAACAGTGGTTGGATGCAGAGGGAGGGGTAGCAGCTTTCTTTTTCCTTCAAAAAGCTGACACTTATGACAGGCTATGATCATCTGGTGTAAATCATGGAAAAGGGTGGGCCAATAGAAACCATCCCTTAAAATTTTGTTGGATGTTGTCTTCCAGTACAAATGACCTCCACACTCTCCTTCATGGAATTCATGCTTAACCTTCTCTGCATCAAACTTAGGCAAACATTTAAGCAATAGACCACTTGCATTTTTCCAATAAAGACATTTATCTATAATGCAATAGTTTACAACTTTCAATTTCAGGAATCTTGCCTTTGTTTTTGTTAGATAGGGAGGTGTATTCAATTTAAGCAAAACATAAACAATATCAGCATACCAAGGAGACTTCATAAAATGATCTTCAACTATAGGAGTTGAGAATTCTTCTTGGTCATCTAAAGCATTAATCATATTAATATCAAGAACTTCAAAATTTGATTCGGTCATTAATCTAGCTAGACCTTGGCCTTTGATGAGTTTAGTGAGTTTTATCTCTAAATCATATTCAAGAATAATAGAAATCCACTTACCTCTCTTACCATCTGGGTCCTGAGTTAGAATGTCTTTAACAACTGAATTTGGGACAAAGGCAATAGTGTGTGAATGAAGGATGTACACTCTGAAGTCTTTCAAAGCTTTAACCAAAGCAAAATCTTGCTTCTCCATAATGTTATACTTCAAAGGGGCATCCCTCAATGCCTTGCTAAAGAATGCAATAGGCTGCTCTTGTCCTTGTGGGTTTTTCTGTAAAAGGACAGCAGCTATGGTATGTTCTGATGCAAATGAGAAAATATAAAAATCTTTTGAAAAATCAGGACTTATCAGAACCGGTGTTTTGGTTAACGCTTGTTTCACCAGCTCAAAAGACTTCTTTGCTTCCAAGGTCCATTTTACCCCTTGCTCCTTCTTTAACATGTTTGTGATATTCCTAAGGAGCTCAGCCAAATTGGGGATGAACCTTCTTAAAAAGTTGATCTTTCCAATGAAATATTGCAACTCTTTGATGTTTCGAGGATGAGAGATTTGCAATATGGCCTCAATCCTCTTTGGATCTATCTTTATACCCTCCTCTGAAATAATATGCCCAAGAATTTTACCTTCTTGGAGACCAAATAGTGTCTTCTCAGGGTTTAAAGATATCCCAAACTTTCTGCACTTCTCGAAAACCTTTCTTAGATGTTCTAAGTGCTCTTCATCTATTTTTGAAAACACAGTAACATCATCTAGATAGATAATGATGAAGAAGCCTAGTTCCTTCGAGAATGCTATGTCCATGGCTCTTTGAAAGGTTGCTCCAGCATTCATTAGACCAAAGGGCATTTTCACATACATGAAAGTGCCCCAGGGTGTAGTAAAGGTTGTCTTAAATTGATCAGCAGGGTAAACTAAGATTTGATTGTACCCTGAATAGCCATCCAGCAAAGAAATTCTTTTAGACCCTACCACCCTTTGTAAAATGTGATCCATCTTGGGTAAAGGGTAGTTTTATTTTAATGAAGCTTTGTTTAAGTCTCTAAAGTCTATACAAAGCCTAATTTCTCCAGTTTTCTTCCTAACAGACACCAGATTAGATACGCATTCAGAATATCTAACAGGGACAATAATACCAGCATCATACATTTTCATGATATCCTTCTAAACAAACGGCAACTAGATAGGGTTTATTCTGCGTAGTTTCTGTTTGAATGGTTTTTGGTTTTCCTTGAGGGGAATTTTGTGCTATATTATTTCAGTGTCATAGGATTTAAGATCTTCGTAACTCCATGCAAAAACATCAGAAAAATCTTTAAACAACTCTATGTATTTGGGATTAATGTGAGCTGGTAAAGTTTTAGATAGTTTGATCATTTTCGGTTTTTCATCACTGCCTATATTACACTCTTCCACTTCAATCTCTACAGGTTCCAGTTTTGGCTTATTTTCCACATCGTTAAAATCGAACAACTCTTCTAAAGGGGTCAGACCCTTAGGCAAACTTTCATCTTTGGAGTGCAGAGTTTCTAACTCCTCTGTTTCAGACTCTGCATTCGTTTCTATTTGACCTTCAAGTTTGCTAGATAACAGGTTTATATTAGCAAATTCAGGGGACGTTTCTTCCTTATCAAGAAAATTTTCTTCGCTGCAGTCTGTATCATGATCTGAGTCCAAACTGTGTAATTTGAATTCATTTCTGAATTGCATGAAGTCTTCTATTTTTTTGTCATCTGCAAACACCTGCCAATATTTTCCGTTATCAGGCACGGCTGGTCTGAATTTAATCTGAGTTGTGTCGGCATATGGCATTAGACATGTTCTAGCGGCAGAGGCTAGATTATGGGCTGTAATATTTTCCTTCCTCGGGATGAAAATTAATTGGGACTCATCGAAAGATTCTAAAATATCCACGACATCACTCTGATAGGCCCTAAGTCTGGGGTGATGAGCGTTATACTCCCCATTGACTTGCCTTATGATTAATTCCGAATCCCCGTGAATTTTAATTCTCTTGGCTCCTAACTTTTTCAACAAATGCAAACCTAAGAGAAGGGACTCGTATTCCTCTACGTTGTTGGAACACTGGAAGTTTAACTTACAGGAAATGCATTCGGTGTGGTTGCTTACAGTGTTGCGAATCTAGACACCTGCACCAGCGTTATTTCTAGTGCACGACCCATTGAAATGCATACTCCATAGAGGACTGTTTTTAGTTTCATTTGTTTGGTGAATATCCTCTCTAACTAACGTGCTTTCTGATTGTTGTTGAATGTCTGCACTTAGCTGTAGATGTTTTGATTCCCCCTGATTTTTAGTTACTTGGGGAGTACTTTCCTGACTCTCAATGTTTAGAAGCAAGGGACACATGACTTGTAGTTCAAGACACACATTGGGTTTGTTGTTGTTTAAAGGTTCAAAAAACTTTTTCGACAGTTCTCTGGTATTTAACTCCCCCTCTCTATCGGCCATTAATTCTATTAAAGTTACTTGTTCATCTGAAGCTTCTTCATTAAAAAGGATAAAAGAATCAAGACCTGTATTTACATAATAAAGGGGAGAGTTTTGTGGTATGTCTTCACTTGTAGCTGTGTATTGCATATGAGACTCCCTGTAAAGTCTTCTGGTTTGATTGAAGACAGGGATAGTCGCATAGGTCATGTCCATCTGCATAGTCCCCTGTAACTTAGCATACCAAGATCTAGATAACAACATTCCATACTTTGGGGGCACATCAGCCACCACAATTTCCATGAGTAATAATTTGGTTGGAATCTGGGCTAAGTTAACACAGAGGTCTTTGATTAATCCTAAAAATTTTACTCTGCTGGAATCAAAGGAGTATAATTCTTTGTAAGGTTAGGTGATTTCAAGACCAAGGCTATCCATCATAGCTTTAGGCATTAAATTATGAGAAGCCCCAAAATCATGCATAGCATTGTGCAAAATTTTGTTTAAACTCACGTAGAAAGGAGGGACAGGTCCCTCTTGGTATCTACCTTTAATATTTGGACCGAAAATAAGCTTTGGCTAGTCATCACTAAGATTGACGGTATCTCCATTTTCCTCTATATTTAAAGCCTTCAAAATTTGTGTTCTATATACATGTTGGGCAGCTAACTCAGTCAAGGGAACAGAGATTTTAATCTTGGAAATTTCTTGTTCAAGGCTGAAGGTAAAATGGTTCTTTGAAGTGTTGGTTTTAGCCTTATTAGCTGCCACTCTACCAGCAATATCAGCTTGCTGATTTGTTTTAGTTACACTTGATAAAATTGTTTTCACAGGAGTACTAGCTGAAGTGTCAGTACTACTAAGGTCTGCACTTTGTTTTTCTTTGTTTTGAGTGCCTTTCTCTTTTCCCTTATCAGAATTTACAGCCACTGTCTTATCCTCTTGTTTGACAACTTTAGGTTTGTTTGTAGTACTGTTTTGTGAAGATTTGTCAGAGGTTATGGTGTTGGAGGGCTGTTGACTGGTTTTGCTTCTAAGTTCATATTCCCTTTGAGGTTCTATGATGACATTTTCCATGTCTTGATAATAATATTCATTATCATCTCTTTTGTCATCATAAGGTGTATAAAGACCCTGTTTTTTATCATAATGAACTTCAAAGTCATCATGCTCTACCCCAAACATGTTGATCTCCTCCTCTGTTATTTCATCTGTTTCCTCAACCTCACTTACATAATTTTGATGAAAGGGAGGAGTGATCTGCTGATCATCTTCCCTAAGTCTGTTTGGAGGTTGGTTCCTTCTAGCATTCTGATTCTAGTTTTGGTTTCTATTTTGAGGAGAATTTTGATTTTGACTTGCTTGTGCTCTCTTAATTATGCTCATCTCTTTCATCATCTCTATTAGTATGAATCCTTTGTCGAAGTGTACGAAAAAAGACCACTTTAGCTACGCATAACTAATAGCCCTAACATCAAAAGTGGCTGCCAATATCTTCAGATCTGCAGTTAATTGATCAAGAAAAGAGCTGCAAAAAACCAGATCTATGCATAGAAAGACATTAAGCAGTAAAAAGAAGGGTTTGCTCCATATATCCAATAGACAAGACAAGAAAATTTTTTGAAATAATTTTTGTATTAAGGGCACTTGGGAGGAAAACAAGAAGGCGTATCCAATTCTCCTCAATGGGATGGGTTCTTGGAAGTCCTCAGCACTTCAGATATAGAATCTCTCTCTCTTGTTGGTGTAGAAAACCCAGACAAAGATAGAACTCAAAGGGAGCTCACACAACAAATAATGTAGAAAAATGTGACCAAGTGTATAGATCCAGAGTGATCTAATAAGCAACAAAGGTGAAGAATGGTAGGAAAAACCCTCCTATTTATAACAAAATATTGGGTCATTCTAGATCTTGGTGCATGATTAAAATAATGTTAACCAAATCTAGATCCACCTTTTATGGAATATTTTATTATATCTGTTGGAGGGAAAAAGTATTTGACTTGGGTCAAATCCCTTTATTTGTCAATAATAAATAAATAAATGATTTATTTATCTTTTTAAGGAAGTGGTTGAAGGATAATCAAATAAATAATTATTTATTTAATTATTTGTGAATGATTTGGTCATATTTAACAAGGAATAATATCTAAATAAGATTTAAATAATTATTCCTAGAAAATAATAAGATAAATAAAGGTTTATCTAATTAATTTCTTTTTTTTGGGTTAAACATGACTAGGAATAATAATTAAATTATGGTTTAATTAATTATTCCATGAGGAAAATCAAACAAAATATGTTTGTTTAATATTTCCTTTTGGGGTTTCCTGTTTAGACCATAAACAACCTAATAAATGTGGTTTATTAAGTTATTTTACATAGTGAAAGCAATTTTACTTAGGGTAAAATTGGTCTTACATGGTGTACTTGGGTCCATCTAATGATAATGGGCTAGATGACCAAAAAATGGTGTAACAATCTCCTCCATCATTTTTTCCATTTTTGAGCTGGAAGTAGAAGGTGTGGATTCCTCTCTAGAGGATACTCTCTTTTCAGCTTTCATCCTTGCTCTCTTCTCCATTAAGTTGACTTCCACAGAAAGAGCGCCTCTTTGCACATCTTCAAGAGTTGCAAAATCTCTCTCTCTTATCGAATAAGTCATGTCAGAGTCAAACCCTTCAGGAAACTTGTTTAAAGCTGAGCCTTGTGGAGGTTTTAGTTCTGGGGAAATTGCATTATACACACTATTAAACCTAGTGCAATAAGCTTGGACACTTTCCCCAGGGTTTCTATGGAGGTTCTTGTAATCAGAAAGGACTTGGAGAGGATTCTTCTTCACTTCCCATATGTTTAAGAAAGTTTGATGGAAGCCTGGGAGATCATTTATACTATGGGGGGCTAAGATTTTAAACCATTTTCTTGCTTCTCCCCCTAAGCTTTGAGAAAATAATCTAAGCTTGATAGAATCATCATCAATTTCATTTCTGTCAAAGTATTCTTTCATCTTATCCACATGTTGTGATGCAGTTGTAGCATTGCTAGCATCATATAATGGAATTTTGGACTGATAGTCCTGTGGAAGATTGACTAATGGTGCAGGAAGGACTAGGGGAGCATACGATGCAGCCATGATAGGAGGTGGAGGTGGATTCATAGGTGGGCTGACAAAAGGGAAGGTGGGCTGAAGTGGAGTGGTTCGAATAGTGGATGAAGGATGAGTAGATGTGGATGGAACAACAGTAGATTGCTGAGCTGATCTTGGATGAGAGACACCTAAATTCAACAGGAAGAGTAGATCAAGTGGTGATGTTTTTCTACTACTAGGATGTTCACTTGTCTCCGGGGATGAAAGTGAAGACTTAGAAACTAGCTGAATTATATCATCAAATGACCTAGTTCTAAATGGATTTACTAAGTCAGCTTGTGATTGTTGTAGAGCTGAAAGATTTTCAGGGACTGAATTAGCTCTCAAGGGTGATCTAAAAATAGTTGATAATTTAATCCTAGGAGACTTCCAAAGGATAATTTCTCGGTTATCAACTATCTCAGGTGGATTAGGGTCAGGATGGGCTCTAGTGTGAATCTTTCTAGGAGCCACTATGTTGTGTTTTTTAGACCCAAATAAACAAGACAAGTTCAACCAGATATGACAGTATTTGAATGGTTAACTAACTTGTTTACCTAAATTTCAATCCTATAGTCCTCTAACTGAGTTTGAATGATGTCATAATGATGTGGGTTCTTCCCAGTGGAGTGTTAAGGTCTGCTAAGGATTGTGGAGTCGCCAAGTGGAAGTTTTTAGCTCCTAAGGAGGTAAAAGGTTTTATGGTCCACCACCATGTTTATTAAATACCAATCTGAAATATTTTTAAGTTTTCTAAGTTATTTTTCAGTTGTGTGGTTTCCAAGAATATGCTAACTCTGTTTCAAAACTTAGCTACGGTTATGAGAAGAAGACAGTTTACCATTATGGCTAAGCCAGCTGCTTTTCAAGGTTGGATAAAGTCTTGAGAGAATCCTAGGGTTTACCTAGTTTGTCACTGATTCAAACAATTTTTATCATGATTACCATTCTTTTGGTAGTGCTTGAAAAGGCTGCTTTTAAATCTCACAGTTTTCTGAAGTGTTTTAGGGAAGTATCCCCAGTGGAGTCGCTAGAAATGTTAGGGATCTGTAATTTATTAGCAAGATTGGCAGAGTCCAATTACAAAAACAACATCATTTCAACCAACTTTGGGATTCTAGGATCTAGCCCTCCTAAATCCGAAGAGGGATCTCTCCAATATGTACAAAGATGGATTTGTCTTTGAAGTTTGGGGTTTTGATATTAGGCTAGTTATGAAGGCCAAGGGTTTTTTTTGTTTTTTGGATGGTTGAGCATGATAAATGTTTGAGGCGTAAAGTCCTGAATGCAAAGAGTTTCAAACGTGAGAAGTTGCAAGCAAATAGAATAGCTTTGGCTAAAAGATAGATATAACGCTGGTTTTTAGTCCACTGGGCTATGAAGTCATAACAGGGCTTTAATTGGGCAACAACATCAAGAGTGATCCAAGGGGCAAGTCATCTATACCACAAGATTATGGAGATTAGAGTGATGGAATGGAAACAATAAAGTGTTGAAAGGGGTGGAAACTGATAATAATTTCACAAAGGATTTATAGTCAGTCCAAACAAGAAAAGCCTCTTAAGTAACTGTTTAAAACCAACCAAGTGCAAGGCTAACAATTGACTTCTTGGGCAAGTTTGTATTAAAGCAGCTTAATTGATAAACAATCCATTAATCCACATAATTACCTTCAAAAAGTATGAAAACACATAAGAGAAGACAAAGTGTAACCTAAGGTTAGATAAGGTACTTTTAAACCTAGTCTGCTTTCAGTCAACACCAAGGGAAACTTTCAGAATCTGATTTTGGAGAAAAAACTAGGACCAGGGCACACCATATCTTCCATAGTCATATTTAATAAGAAAACAAGGAAAATAACTTTCAAGAACAAGGTTTAAAGAAAACAGTAGGACGAGGGAACTCCAGCATTCCTAACTGCTTAAATTGTATTAAATCATTCTTAAATGAACAAGTTAGAGGAAAACATTGAGATAAAGCTTTCAGTTTAGAGAAGGTTAGTGATATACAATAGGTCTTAACTCTATAATTTTTGTTCTTTATCAGAGAATAGTGAACAATATGACATACATAGAAGGAGAAAAATAACAAATAAAGAAGCACTTCACCGATGATATAGACCAGGATCCCAAGAAACAGCTTTTATATTGATGTCAAACCAGTTACAGTCTTCAAGTCCAATGTTTCAGTTCAGCAATCATATTCACTACTCAGCCTAACTAATCTATCACAAGCAGAGCTCCAAGGGCCAGTGAACACTATTTACAATTAGAAGTTTGAGCTCAAATGTATTTCAAAGTTCTACAACCCACGGTTTCTCATCTTATACTGAGGTATTTATAGAAGAATGAGGAGGTGAAATCTAACAAAAGATCTCTTAAGGAAACTAATACAGATTCAAGACTTATCAGCCTTTTGAGGGGCCCGATGGAGAATTTTACAGGTGGACTATTGTACTAACTGTTTTACAATAAATATAAAAGCTCGGTGGGAGCTTTATTTGACTTTGAGGCTCTGTGTGTTGTGTGGAGTTACTCTGTAGATATTTCTGTATTTATTTCGTTGCAGCAGTAACTCCCCGGCTGCGTTGAGGCAAAATATATGATTCTGTAGTAATTTCAGCCTCTGTTTGAATGCTTTAAGGCAACAGGTGGCTCTTTTGGTAGCTGAGGAATCGATTCGCCTCATTTGAAGCAGTGGAAGCCTTTCTATTAGTGAAACATTTATGATTTTCTCTTGACTGTGTTTTAATCCAGGAAATTAGGCTTTTTGATAATCATTCTTAGCCGTAATTTCCTGGATCCATCTTCAATCTTCATCTGTTGTGCTTTGTCTTCAAACTTATACTCTTTAACTGTTCTTTTGAATAAAACAATGTCTTGTCGATGTGCAGGGCCACACAGGCCATTTTACGTGTTTATCAATGCTCATGAAATATTGATAAATCATTGAATTTAAACCTGTGAATGGTTATTTTTAATAGCTCGAAGGCGCAGGAAATGTCTTTCCCAAACCTCGGCTTTCCTTCATTATACAATTGAAAACCATTAAAACACCTGCAAAACACAAAAACGATTAAGAAATCCTGCGTTTTTTGGGTTAAACTGCTTAGAAGGCGGGGAAAAAATCACAGTCATTGGATCTGGACACGTGGACGGTCCAGATCATATCGGGGAATCACAATCGGAGGGAGGAGGAAAAGGGTGCGATGAGAAACTCCAATGCGATTGCACAAACAGGAGGGACGAGGCGATTAAGCGATGGCCGTTGGATCTGAGGTGTTAGAGTCGGTCTTTTTATACCTCCATCAGAGATCATTTCTCTTATTTCATTTCATTTTTAGGTGTCTCATTCCGCTCATTCATCTGCATTCTGTTATGGGCATGCCATTATCTGAAGGAAGGGTCTCTTCACGAGTTTCCCTCATGTTTGTACCTGCTGGGTTGGTCAAAATTTATCAAAATTCATTAAAGTTGATTTCAGTCATTTACAGTCATAGATGGTCTTGTGGTCAAAAAGAGTCTCTCAGTCATTAGGTCTAGGCTTTGGTCTTTAGAATGTTAAATAATGCCCACAGGCCATGAGGATGTATTCAATAAGTTTTCATTCCAAAATTTTCATCATCAATAATGCTCAAGGATGTTTCTTCTTCAAAACTCTATTTTGAGGAAGAAATCGTCAAATTAATTGTTTGTAATAAATATGTATTTTTAAAGTTTTCTGCCATGAATTACTTCAAATGCAGTCTCTGGTCATCCTTTTCCGAAGTCCAATGCCACCATCCTTGCAAAAAATCAACCAAGAAGCCATCGTTTTAGCCAAAAAATCAAAAGGAAACTTGAAGAACAGAGTTGTATTAAAATGTGAAAAAGTGCCGATGTGAAACATTATAAAAATGGGTCTTTACAAATAAAAAATCAAAGCCATGTCTTTATGAAGATATTTCTATGTGTATCAATGTCATTTGCATTCAAGAGATCATGTGAAAGTTGTCCCAAGTTGTGGAAGGGCGAAACTGTAAGACAAGACTGTGTTGAAACTCTACGCGGTGCGTTGGGAGAAGGCGCAGCGCACATAGGCCACGCGGCACGTAGAGCCAAAGTCCACTGTGTAATTTTCAAAGGGCACGACGCATCCAGTGAGCGTGGCACACAGGGCCTCCAAGCCCAAATTTTATCACTGCTTCTCAAATCTTCAAAACGATTCAACTCTTTTGATCCAAGTAAGTGTTGTGCGCCCTTGCCATCTGATTTTAACTCGTGTTGGGTGCTATTTGGAAGGAGGAATTCAAGAGTTTAATTGATGAAAAGATAACCCTATATTCATATCAAAATCTGCTCCTAGGGTTTGAAATTGGGTGTCAAAACTTGTCTTTAATGCCAAAACACTCTCATTCCATTTTCACTTGTGTTGCCCACCACTGTCACACTATTGTCAATATCCCACCCCTATTCCCTTATATCCTAAGCTACTCATATCATTCCATTCCCATTTCGCTATCCCAAATCCTCTTATTCCCTATACTAATCTCTTTCCCCACATCACTTATAAATCCCAAAATCCAGAAGTCCCCCAAACAGTGACTGTCCTCACATCCTTAAATTCACTTGACTCAAATATATCTTGTCATTTCATTTATCCCTATCTCTAAAAACTACTCATTCCCTATCCTAAACTCTACCATTCCCTTTCATTTTCCCCCCTCCCTTATCATTTGCAACAAATACCCAAATCCCAGATTCCTATATACAATCAAGCGATTGTTAACACATTCCAAAATCTCACTTGATAATCTCCAGTCCACTTTTCCCACTGTCCTTGTTTACCACAACCCCTTCACATTTGACACACATTTGGAAATTGGAGGAAGTTACACCAAACTCTTGTTTTCACCACATATCTATCAGCATATAATTGTTATACACATTGCAAAGCACCATGTCAGAGACAAATTCATCATATGAGCAAGAATATGAGCAGGATAGTGATTCAACTGCAGAGCTAAATGTACCGAGGAGGTCTCATAAAAGTGGCAGGCACGTCAGAGAAGAGCCCACTTCCTTGACTCAATTGCAGGCCTGCCCGCTTGCAATGGCATGCTTTCAGCAACATTCATGTTTTCATTATTGTGAGATGATTGCTCAAATTCAGCATCATCAGGAGTTGGTTCGCTTATTTGTCATACATTTGCGTGATGGTCATGTAAACCTTACTGGAGTGAACTTCACCGTAACACCAGAAACCATTTCTCAGGAAACCAGGATACCAAACATAGGTGAAGAGTGGAATAAGAGACATCAGCTGGATAGAGCATATTATGAACCTTACATCAGGCCTGGTTATATGAGGCAACTCAGCAGGGTGTTTCCTTTCAGATTCTTGAAGGAGTCCTATGCGCCATTAATGAAGCTCATCATTAGATACTTTAGTTGCGAGGGTAGATTCTCACACCTTTATGCATACCACATTCGACTGTTGATGCATTTCATGAGAGTGAGACTGATGAATATTCCATACTTCATGTGCCGAAATATAGAGCAGATGACTACCCTTTTGCAGAAGAAAACTCCAGAGCAGCAACATAACATCATTTATCATTATGCGCTCATCAAGATGATTGTGGTACATCAGCTTGGATTGCAAGGCATTGCATGGGAGGAGTTCATTTCCTATGACTTCTTTATAGCCCCTCAGCCTCCTCCAGAGATTGTTCACGATGCAGGTGGGCCTTCGCATCAGTTTGAGGTTCCTGAGACAGAGCCTATTAGTGTTCCACTGTGTGTTACCTATTAGAGAGGTACCAGAGCCTTATTTGCAGCAACACGATGAGTACTATCTCCACATGGCATGGAAGGGGTCTCACCTTCTACATCAGCACAAGTACAGGACAGAGGCAATAAGCCTATGGAGGATGAGGGCCCCTCAGGAGGCCAACACACTGATTTTATATTGATCGATGTTGATTCTAGCTCTCCCAGCTCAAAGCTGAAAGAAATCATCCAGGAGCAGAAAGCTGAGATCAACGCACTGAATGTGAAATTGCAGAGAGTTCAGTGGATTATAAATTACTTGGAGCAGCGGAATAAATAATTGGAGGATCAACAGACACTCATAGAGTTGCGGCAAATCCGTGAAGACCGTGAATTGGCCCGAAAGAGACCAGGTGACATGACACCATTTGAGTGGGAGAATTGCCTTACAAGAGTCAAAATTCATCTGAGAAGCTCTTGGTGAAGGAAAATAGGGACAAAGACATGCTCAGACATATGAAGAACCACTATTGGGCCCGCACACACATTTGCAGAGCTAGGATGAAGATCCTGAAGGCGAGGTTGAGAAGAGCACTGAAACGGCGAAAAAGGCTTGATCCACTCCAAATATTGGCCGAAGCTTCCTTGGATGAGCATGGGACATGATGGGAGACATTCACTCCAAATTTCAGAAAATTTGGAGTGAATTTTTTCATTTTTGAAATTTTGGTTGCAAAACAGGTTTTTCTGTCCGACGCGTCGCACCACTCGACGCGCGCTTATGTTTGAGAGATCTTATGGAGGAAAACTTCACATTTTTGGATTTTTTATGGTAAATTATGCATGCTCAAGAATGACTGAGAGATTTCATCAAGTTCTGGATGGGATAAAGGGTCAAAAACACCTTGAAAATGGCCTTTCTGCCACCTTTTACACACACAGGAACCAGTCTTGGGCGATTGAAGTTTTGGAGGGGAAAATGACATCCAAATTGAAAAGGTACACTTGGGTTGGATAGAAAACAGATCGGGCTTTCCAACGAGCTATCATGAGCTCAATTTGGACTTCGGAAAGTGCCCCAAAAATAGGCTCAAAGTGGCGCAGCGCATTGAGTTTTCTGGCGCGGCGCATAGAGGATTTTGGTCCAATTTTTACTTGTCAACTCAGAAATTCGGCCAGTTTGACTAGTTTCACTTCTTGATGTAATTATTGATCTATCTCAATGTAATTTAATGACTATGATGTAAATTTGGCTCATTTTTACTTGTTCTAGAGGATTCATTCACTAAAAGGTGAAAATTAAGTGAATGGATCAGTTTCCTAGCATATAGAGGCAAGTTGTTTGGCTACCTAGAAGTCAATTCCATGTTTAGAATTGGTTGAAACAGCTCCTAGAAGGATGATCTCGACCCCTAGAGGCATGGTAAGGGGTTAGAATTGTCTATATATTGTATTTTCTGAGAAATTTTCATGGTTGGATACTTGGGAATAGTTTGGCACCTCATTGTACATACACTTCTACATTTTTGGCAAAGGAAAGACCAGGGTTATGCAGCACTTGTTGGGATCCTCGTGGCTCTGAGTTTTGATGATGTTTTTCTCCATGTATCTGTAAGTTTCATTAATGTTATATGTATGAAATTTCCCTTCTCTTTGCTTCTGAATTAAACAAATGAGTAACTAAGGTAGAATTCATTAGTTTGCTGGTGCTCTGCCTTAAACTTTTGTTTAGTTTTATATGTTTTCATCAGTTTGAAGAGGATCCTTGCACATTATTGCCCTGTTCAGCTCCTCAGCAGTATTTTCTATCCATTCATTTAATCTAAGACATCAAAACCATTGCCTTCCCTGCCCCAACTTGAACTCTGCAAGAATTTGGCCTCATCCCCAAGCCCAAAATTGCCTTTTCCTTTTTCCAACAAAAAACCTTAAAAAATAATTTCAAACTCCCTTATTCATATACCTAGCCTAAAATTAGCATTCATTTCAGTCATCTCAAACCCTATTGATTATTTTAACTAATTTTGACTAGGAGAGAGCCCTCTCCTGTTCTGGTAGGGCTAGCTACCAGACTGAGCATGGTATGATGTTACCCTGAACTCTGCCTTCCTTCAGGCTAAGGTGAATTTGGGCTATAACATAGTGGTGACCATACTAGGGAAGAAAATGGTTTGCTTGTTGGTGTTATTTGTTTCATAAGTTACAGGCAGAGCCTAAAGTTATGCCAGGTAGCTTTCGAAACGCTTTTGCTTTGCATTAGCGGAAGTAGATAAACGCTGCTTCAGTCAATCTTCGGTCTAGCTTGTGAACGTGACACTTGACTTGTGGATTATCTTGCCCCAGTACATGTATCAAGTTCAGATCTAATCGTTGATGGTGGACAACTATCAGACATTAGAAGGCTGAAATCATTCACTTGGTGACTCCAACTCAATGTAGAGACTCCACTAGAGGACTAACTCTTTCTCTGAGAAAATGGAAGGATCTTACAAAAAGTTTAGGTATCCAAAGTGAAATGGTATTTAGGATCTAGTCTGCTTTCTTGTAAACTATTTCTTTGTTGTTCTTGAAACTGTCCTGAAAGTTTTTCAAAATTTGTTGTATGAGAAAGGTGATAAAAATCTTCACTCGACCTATTCAAAGAGCGTAAATACTGAGTTTCCCTTTGATCCTGGCCTCCTTACTTTTCCCACATCTTATGATGACTCTCTTTAGAGTGATGAGCCTAAAGAAAACGAGACTGATCCCGTAGCTCTTGTATATACTCCTACACCTTATATAGTCCCAGATAGGTATAAACCTCTTGTTTTACCTTCTGTTCTCCATGCTTTCCCTGCAAATTATGACCTAAATTTACCAAGATTTGATGGGGAATGTAACAATGTCAATGCTGATCAACATGTGTAGAATGTTGAGACTTGTCTAGATTTTTTTGAAGTTGATGAAGAGGATGTCAGTATTAGGCTTTTTTCTCTTTCTTTTCAAGGCCAAGTGAAGAGTTGGTTCAAAACCCTGCCTGATGCGAGCATCTCAGATTTCCAGCACTTCATCGAAGTTTTCCTCGACAGGAGGGTGATCGGACAAAACCTTTTCCTTATTTTAGACGAGTATGCCCAGCTGAAAAGATTGCCATGGGAAACAGTACAACAGTTTTCTGCCAGATTTAACCAAGTATATTTTTCAATGCCAGTTGATATAAGACCTTCTCCTAGATCTGCTCTCTTGCATTACCCAGGTGCCTTTGATTTGGAAATGGATTTTCAGTTGAGAGAAAGGAATCTTGCAACACTTCAAGCGATGCAAAACAGTGCAGTAAATGTAGAGGCTCATTTGCTGATTCGAAGGGCAAGGTTGAAGGAAGAAGAGATGAAAAACATGGATCCAAAGAAATCAACATCTCTAGAGGTAAAGCTTGACATGTTGGTAAGTGCAGTGGAAGAGATGATGCAAAAGAAAACCACAAAGAATGAGTATAATGTTGAAGCCCATGGCTCGCGGATTGAAGAAGAACAAGTTGCTGATCCAAAACATTTTGTTTCTTATCCCAGTTGTCATATTGATTGCTTTATAGATCATCTTGAAGAAGAGAGAGCTGTTGATTTGACATGTATGCTTGATGATGTGTTGTATACTGATGATTTGCCTCAGTTTGATCAGTATGATGATGATTATGTTCTCCAAACAGAAGCTAATCTTGCAGACAAATCAGCAGCTATTTTGTGCGAGGAGGAAGTACAGTGATCAACCGATGCATATCAACTATGACAATGATGAGGAAAGTGCAGAAAATTTTGAAGTAAGTGAAGGATATTTGCCTTTTTGTTTTGATTTGTTTCAGTTCATCAGAGACAATTTTCATACAATCATAAATCAAATGTCAACAAGTCTTGATCTGGACCATCTTGAGCGCAATGAAAACCTTGTTCAAGACTTCTCATATTCAGATTTTGAGCCCTCGAAAGCCATTGATTTTCAAGTTGCAGATGAGGACATGGAAGCTGGCACATATGATAAAATGATACAAGGTGACTCCGTACCATTTTTTTTTGAATCATTCCAGTTTTTGAAGGGTAAATTGCATTGTAAATCTTCAAATGAGCAGCCTATAAGAAATCAACAATCTCTCAGTGTTAATGTTGAGCATGAGATAGATAACAAAATGCTTGAGCAGCCTGTAGCATCAGATTTGCAGCCACCAAATGAAATTGAAGGTCAGATTACAGATGAAGTCATGGAAGCTGAAATACATGATTTAATGATGCAAGAGGATTCTGTACCCTTTTGTTTCGAAGCATTTCAGTTTATAAGGCAGAATCTTCGTAATATCTCTCAAGAAAAAGATGAACAACCAGTAGGATGTCAGACAGTTTCAATGGATACATCACAGCAGTCTTCTCAAGTTTTTGATGATCCTATTGCTGATGTGTTGGATGATGTTTGCAGTCAAAGTCTTTCTCCATTGACTTTATGTAAGGTTGAAACGTGTGTTGATATAGACTTGATCCGGCAGCCAGTCTCTTTGTCATTTTTAGCAGGAGTCTCGTCACAAAGCTCATCACAAAGCTCAGATCAAAGTTTGCATTCATGGTATCAGGAGAAGAGAAGTAATCCATTGGATGAGCTAAGTCCTAGTGTGCATTTTGAGATCCTTATGCAGCATGAATTTCAAGATCCTTATGCAGTGTTTTTCGAGGCAGATAGAGAATCCATAGTATTCAATGGATCTGTACACAAGTTTTCATGGGATTTTCCTTTTAGTAGTTCTCTCTTGTTGTTCATAAACGAGCACTTGTGGAGAATCCAAACAACAACTGCAATACTTACATGGTTGCATTGGTTGTTTCATTTCACTTGATCAGGTGATGAATGAAATTGTTAGAGTAGGTTGTATTGAATAAGCTTCATATTGAGTATATTTTTATTCAGTTAAGTATCGAGTCAGTTTTTAGTTGAGTGAGAGTCAATTTGTGTCGTCAAGTCATCAGTTTTGAGTCATGCATTTTAGCTTGAGTTTTTGACTCCATTGCCCAATGGACGAAGGCAATGTCTATCTCTCCCAGAGATCTGCCGTTCTTGGCACCTCCCAGGAGCTACCATCCCCATTAGAGCCAATGTTAGAGTCAGTCTTTTCATCCCTCCATCAGAGATCATTTCTCTTATTGCATTTCATTTTTAGCTGTCTCATTCCGCTCATTCATCTGCATTCCGTTAGGGGCATGCCATTATCTGACGGAAGGGTCTCTTCATGAGTTTCCCTCATGTTTGTATATGCTGGGTTGGTCAAAATTTATCAAAATTCATTAAAGTTGATTTCAGTCATTTACAGTCATAGATGGTCTTGTGGTCAAAAAGAGTCTTTCAGTCATTAGGTCTAGGCTTTGGTCTTCAGAATGTCAAATAATTCTCGCAGGCCATGAGGATGTCTTCAATAAGTTTTCATTCCAAAATTTTCATCATCAATAATGCTCAAGGATGTTTCTTCTTCAAAACTCTGTTTTTAGGAAGAAATCGTCCAATTAATTGTTTGTAATAAATATGTATTTTTAAAGTTTTCTGCCATGAAGTACTTCAAATGCAGTCTCTGGTCATCCTTTACCGAAGTCCAATGCCACCATCCCTGCAAAAAATCAACCAAGAAGCCATCGTTTTAGCCAAAAAACCAAAAGGAAACTTGAAGAACAGAGTTGTATTAAAATGTGAAAAAGTGTTGATGTGAAACATTATAAAAATGGGTCTTTACAAAGAAAAAATCAAAGCCATGCCTTTATGAGGATATTTCTATGTGTATCAATGTCATTTGCATTCAAGAGATCATGTGAAAGCTGACCCAAGCTATGGAAGAAAAAAACTGTAAGCCAAGACTGTGTTGAGACTCTGCGCGGCACGTTGGGAGAAGTCGCGACGCACATAGGCCGCGCGGCACATAGAGCCGAAGTCCACTGTGTAATTTTCAAAGGGCGCGACGCATCCAATGAGCGTGGCGCACAGGGCCTCCAAGCCCAATTTCATCACTGCTTCTCAAATCTTCAAAACGATTCAACTCTTTTGATCCAAGTAAGTCTTGTGCGCCCTTGCCATCTGATTTTAACTCGTGTTGGGTGCTATTTGGAAGGAGGAATTCAAGAGTTTAATTGATGAAAAGATAACCCTATATTCATATTAAAATCTGCTCCTAGGGTTTGAAATTGGGTGTCAAAACTTGTCTTTAATGCCAAAACAATCTCATTCCATTTTCACTTGTGTTGCCCACCACTGTCATACTATTGTCAATATCCTACCCTTATTTCCTTATATCCTAAGCTACTCATATCATTCCATTCCCTTCATATCCAGTCTCCTTGTTTCCACCTATACTAATCTCTTTCCCCACATCACTTATAAATCCCCAAATCCCGAAGTCCCCCAAACAGTGACTGTCCTCACATCCTTAAATTCACTTGACTCAAATATATCTTGTCATTTCATTTATCCCTATCTCTAAAAACTACTCATTCCCTATCCTAAACTCTACCATTCCCTTTCATTTTTCCCCCTCCCTTATCATTTGCAACAAATACCCAAATCCCAGATTCCTATATACAGTCAAGTGATTGTTAACACATTTCAAAATCTCACTTGACAATCTCCAGTCCACTTTTCCCACTGTCCTTGTTTACCACAACCCCTTCACATTTGACACACATTTGGCAATTGGAGGCAGTTACACCAAACTTTTGTTTTCACCACATATCTATTAGCATATACTTGTTATACACATTGCAAAGCACCATGTCAGAGACAAATTCATCATATGAGCAAGAATATGAGTAGGATATTGATTCAACCGCAAAGCTAAATGTACCGAGGAGGTCTCATAAAAGTGCCAGGCACGTCAGAGAAGAGCCCACTTCCTTGACTCAATTGCAGGCCTACCTGCTTGCAATGACATGCTTTCAGCAACATTCATGTTTTTAGTATTGTGAGATGATTTCTCAGATTCAGCATCATCAGGAGTTGGTTCGCTTATTTGTCCTACATTTGCGTGATGGTCATTTAAACCTTGCTGGAGTGAACTTCACCTTAACACCAGAAACCATTTCTCAGGCAACCGGGATACCAAACATAGGTGAAGAGTGGAATAAGAGACAACAGCTGGATAGAGCATATTATGAACCTTACATCAGGCCTGGTTATATGAGGCAGCTCAACAGGGTGTTTCCTTTCAGATTCTTGAAGGAGTCCTATGCGCCATTAATGAAGCTCATCATTAGATACTTCAGTTGCGAGGGTAGATTCTCACGCCTTTATGCATACCACATCAGACTGTTGATGCATTTCACGAGAGTGAGGCTGATGAATATTCCATACTTCATGTGTCGAAACATAGAGCGGATGACTACCCTTGTGCAGAAGAAGACTCCAGAGCAGCAACATAACAACATTTATCATTATGCGCTCATCAAGATGATTGTGGTACATCAGCTTGGATTGCAGGGCATTGCATGGGAGGAGTTCATTTCTCGTGACTTCTTTACAGCCCCTCAGCCTCCTCCAGAGATTTTTCATGATGCAGGTAAGCTTTCACATCAGTTTGAGGTTCCTGAGATAGAGCCTATCAGTTTTCCAACGTGTGTTACCTATCAGAGAGGTACCAGAGCCTTATTTGCAGCAGCACGACGAGTACTATCTCCACTCGGGGTGGAAGGGGTCTCGTTACCTTCGACAGCAGCGCGAGTACTATATCCACATGGCGTGGAAGGGGTCTCGCCTTCTACATCAGCACAAGTATAGGACAGAGGCAAGAAGCCTATGCAGGATGAGGGCCCCTCGGGAGGCCAAGATACTGATTTTTTATTGATCGATGTTGATTCGAGCTCTCCCAGCTCAAAGCTGAAAGAAGTCATCCAGGAGAAGAAAGCTGAGATCGACACACTGACCAAGAAATTGCAGAGAGCTCATTGGGTTATAAATTACTTGGAGCAGCGGAATAAACAATTGGAGGATCAACAGACACTCATAGAGTTGCGGAAAGTCCATGAAGACCGTGAATTGGCCCGAAAGAGACCAGGTGACATGACACTGTTTGAGCGGGAGACTTGCCTTACGAGAGTCAAAATTCATCTTGAGAAACTATTGGCGAAGGCTAATAGGGACAAAGACATGCTCAAACATATGAAGAACCACTATTGAGCCCGCACACACGTTTGCAGAGCTAGGATGAAGATCCTGAAGGCGAGGTTGAGAAGAGCACTGAAACGGCGAAAAAGGCCTAATCCACTCCAAATCTTGGCCGAAGCTTCCTTGGCTAAGAATGAAACATGATGGAGGACCTTCACTCCAAATTTCAGCAAATTTGGAGAAAATTTTGTCATTTTTGAAATTTTGGTTGCAAAACAGGTTTTTCTGCCCAACGCGTCGCGCCACTCGACGCGCGCTTACGTTTGAGAGATCTTCTGGAGGAAAAATTTACATTTTTGGATTTTTTATGGTAAATTATGCATGCTCAGGAATGGCTGAGAGATTTCATGAAGTTCTGGGTGGTCTTAAAGGTCAAAAACACTCCAAAAATGGCCTTTTTGCCACTTTTTGCACCAGCAGGAACCAGTCTTGGGAGATTGCATTTTTGGAGGGTTAGATGAAATCCAAATTGAAATATTCCACTTGGGTTGGATATCAAACATCCAGGGCTTTCCAAAGAGCTATCATGAGCTCAATTTTGACTTCAGGAAGTGCCCCAAAAACAGGCTCAAAGTGGCACGGCGCATTGAGTTTTCTGGCGCGGCGCATAGAGGAATTTTGCCCAATTTTCACTTTTCAGCTCAGAAATTCGCCCAGTTTTGACTAGTTTCACTTTTTGATGTAATTCTTGATCTATCTTGATGTAATTTGATGACTATGATGTAATTTTGGCTCATATTTACTTGTTCTAGAGGATTCATTCACTAAAAAGTGAAAATTAAATGAATGAATCAGTTTCCTACCATATAGAGGCAAGTTGTTTGATTGCCTAGATTTCAGTTCCTTGTTTAGAATTGGTTGAAACAAATCCTAGAAGGATGAGCTCAACCCGTAGAGGCATGGGAAGGGGTTAGGATGGTCTATATGATGTATTTTCTCAATCATTTTCAGAGGTTGGATACTTGGGAATAGTTTGGCACTTCATTGTACCAACACTTCTGCATTTTTGGCAAAGGAAAGACCAGAGTTTTGCAGCACTTGTTGGGATCCTTGTGGCTCTGAGTTTTGATGATGTTTTTCTCCATGTATCTGTAAGTTTCATTAATGTTATATGTATGCCATTTCCCTTCTCTTTGCTTCTGAAATTAAACAAATGAGTAACTAAGGTAGAATTCATTAGTTTGTTGGTGCTCTGCCTTAAAATTTTGTTTAGTTTTATATGTTTTTGTCAGTTTGAAGAGGATCCTTGCACCCTCTTGCCCTCTTCAGCTCCTCAGCAGTCTTTTCCATCCATTCATTGAATCTAAGACATCAAAGTCATTGCCTTCCCTGCCCCAACTTGAACTCTGCAAGAATTTGGCCTCATCCCCAAGCCCAAAATTGCCTTTCCCTTTTTTCCAACAAAACCCCAAAAAAATCATTCCAAACTCCTTGATTAATATACCTAGCCTAAAATTAGCACTCATTTCAGTCATCTCAAGGCCTATTGTTACATTTTTACTGATATTGACCCAGAGAGAGCCCTCTCCTGTTCTATAGGGCTAGCTACCAGACTGAGCGTGGTTTGGTGTTACCCTGAGTCCCGCCTTGTTTCAGACTAAGGTGGATTTGGGCACAATGGGATCTATGTGGTAATAGATAGTGGAGCATATGTACACATGATGGGAAACAAATAACTCTTTAGTATATTGGAGGGGAAGGATCTTCAGATGCCCATCGATATGGGTGATGACGGGAGGTATAGTGCTACCGGGATTGGTACAGTTACTTTCTAGAGACATTCAAGTAAACATTTCATATTAAAAGATTTCATTCATGTACTAGGCTTGAAAAAGAATTTAGTTTTAGTTGCTATGTTGGAGGATCTTGGATATGATGTGGTTTTCAGTGAAGGAAAGTCATTCCTTTGTTGCAAAGCCATAGGACAGGTAAAGAATATTGGGGTTTGTGGGAAGAAACTCTACAAACTTGATGTATATGGTTGTGCAACATTAAGTAATAAAGCAGGTAAGTTTTTGAACTAGGATACAGGTGAGTTATAGCATAGGAGATTGGGCCATCTACACCACAGTGCTTTGAGGATCATGCAGCAGATTTCTATAGGTCATCCAAAGGGTACTCTTGCGCAGATAGAAGCATGCAAGGGATGTACCATGGGGAAGTATACTAAAGCCACTTTTCATTAGAAGGAAAACCGAGCAGCAACAATCCTTGAGAGAGTTCACTCAGACGTGTGTGTACCATTATCTACACCTTCCACAACAAAGCACAGGTATTATGTGATTTTTGTTGATGATCTTTTCAGAAAGTGTTGACTATTCTTTCTACAGAAGAAATATAAAAAATTCTCCAAGTTTTGTGAGTTCAAAGCACTGGTAGAGAAAGGTATAGGGAAGAAGCTAAAGGATCTAAGGAGTGACAATGGTGGTGAGTATATCTCTAATGAATTCAAGAACTTCTTTTCCAAATTAGTAATTTAGAGAGAATTGATTGCTCCTCATAACCCACAACAGAATGGGGTTGTAGAAAGAAATAACAGAACAATTGTGGGGGAAACACGAGCTATGTTACATGATCAGGGCCTACCGTTTCATCTGTGGGTAGAGGCATGCAACACAAGGATATTTTTACAGAACCGTAGTCCTCATCTTATACTTGGCATGAGTACACCAGAGGAGGCTTTTTCAGGTAAGAAACTGGATGTTTCATATTTTAAATTTTTTGGCTCATGTGTCTATTTCCATGTGATGTAAGATGCCAGGAAGAAGCTAGAACCAAAAGTAGAGGCTGGGATATTTTTGGGGTACACTGATACTCCCCACAACTATTGGGTGTATTTTCTAGCTATCAGGATGAAAATTTTCAGGAGAGATGTTAAATTTGATGAAGAGAAAGCCATGTGATTGTCCCTTGAGAGGGAGCTTGAATTGCACGTAAATGAGGAACTCTTAGTTCCAAAGGATGAACCTCAGGATGTGGAGCAGCCACAAGTAGAGGATCACAGAGTGGCAAAAACCAATCATGCAAATCCATCCACCATAAATGGTAGGAAGCACATGAGAGAGGCTGACAGATTGATGCTAGATGCGAAAAAGCATGTAGGTGCACCTACTTCACAACGCAAGTACATAAGGTCCCCATATAGGTACACTAGATACATGGCTCTTAAGAGTGAGTGTATTGTGACATAACCATCCTCTTTTGAGGAAGCAATGCAGCAAACAACATGGGTTGATGCCATGGTTGAGGAGTATGACTCCATTATCAGAAATAGTGCATGGGAAATGGTCCCAAGTGTTATCACTGGAAAATCGGACAAGCAAAGATGACATTATTTAATGTTAGGCAGAAGGATTTACAGGGCTGATATACATTAGAGAATCTGAAGTATTTAAAAATCTCTAAGGTATAAAAGGAAAAATAAAATTTCCCATAAGAGGAATTAGCTAAATGCGTCTTTGTGTGCATAATTCTTTGATAAGAATGCCTTTGCGCAGATTTTCCTCAAAAATCCACGCAGTCCTGAGAGTGGCGGAACTCACTTTTTAGGACCACAAGGCACACTCCAGGACATCAATCCCACACTTGAGGCCGCCTAAGGACAGCCGCCCAAGCCTCCTTAGGACCTAAAGGGAGCACACAATGGAATAAATGTGGCACACAATGGAATCACTCTCCTCTCTTGGGTCACCATCCACAATGTACCAAGAGAGGAAAGGAGGATTTGAATTCTTCTATAAAAGGCCACCAAGAGATGAACAGTAGGAGAACACATTGTTATGTCGGCCAGAATTTCCCCAAGAAATACTAGCAGTGTGTGATTCGGAGTAGAGATAGAGGGGACTTAGTTGTTGGCCATCCAAAAAATCCAGTCCACCATAGGAGGGAGAGGGAGACTTTGCGCCAAGGTAGCTCGGAAGTAAAGACATCCTTGCATCGGGACTTGGAGCTCCATAGTTCCAAGGGCCCCTTGGCAAGTGGGTTAAAGTTTCATCCTCATTTCCTACCAGCACTCAATAATAGGGGACGTAAGCACCGTCGTTTGGATTATTTAAGTTGTTTGACTCTATTTAGAGATTTGTTTTATTTTTTTTAGTTTTAGTTCAGTTTTTATGTTTAAATATGCATGTTATTTCTCTATCTAGTATGTTTATGTTTTAGCATGTTCCACTAACTTTCTTGACTCCATCTATTTTCTTCCTGTGAACAATAACTTAAGAGGGAAAAACCACCCCTCTTAAGCTAGTCTGAATTGGTACATTCATGTGCAAAACACACTAACACAGGATTGGCGACTCCACTAAATTTTATTTCCAATTTTATGTGGTTGTGCCTTTTTGTAGAGACCTCCGTCTTTGCTATGGAGCTGGGTTGGAGTAGCCCCATTTCTTTCCTTCATTGTCTGGTTCATCCCTAGTGACAGGCTGAAGTTGAAGAGCTCCCAAAAATTTATTGTGCCAGAAAATTGCACAGCTTTCGTACAGATAGACGTGCCCCAATGTGCGTGTTCAGAGGTGACTTGTGCACGACCTTCATGCCTATTTTAGCTTTTTCCACCCTGAAACCAGAAGTTGGATTTTTTCCACTGTTTCCATCTTTTATTGCTTGTAAAAAGTGACTGGCATCCCATAATACATCTGTCAACACTGGTTGAGATTCCCTGCAACTTGCTAAAGCTCACTTTTAGTCGCTCTTGGTAGTTTAGGTGTTAGTTTTATTTCAGGTTGATTTTCGCAAAGTTAACACATAGTTTAAGCAGGAGGCAAATCAACTTGCATTCCGAAATAATTTATTTTTTGCGAATTTAGGTACCAAAACAACTATTTAATTAGCCAAAAGTAAGTGGCCCAAGTCCACACATGCTTAGCTAGTTCTCTTTCATTTTTCCAGTGTAAAAGTAATTAGTTTAGTTCAATTTTTGCACTAGGATTTCAGGACCAGGATCAAATTTTCGGTAGAAGAGAAAGTAATCTTTGCTGCCTTTGCACCCTCGGGTGATCCTAGGAAAGCATATGAACACTCCCTATTGACAACTCATCATCTCCCTATATTTGATCATATAGATTAACTAGGAAAATTTGAAAGCGGCCCATATCCGCGCATGTTTTTCTTTTGAGCAAGGAACAATAGAACATAGCTTAAATAGGGAATTTTGAAAAGGATCATCGCATATCCACATGTTTCAAACTATATGATTTTTCACCTTTTTTTCACACACATCCACACCATAATTAAAGAAAATACACCTAAAACTAACTTAACAAAACTCACTAAATTATCCCCACAGGGGCCACAAAATAATTTATAGTCTAAGTTATGACCGAGGGGGTAGGCATCCAATAAGACGCCTTGGTTAGTCTTCATCTCGAAACATAGAAGTTGGTTGTTTAGGGAACTTTCAAATCCTCCTATTTTCCCATGACAAAGAAAACCTAAGCGCAGCAGAGACCCAATTCAGAGGGGGTTAGGCTTAGGTCCAGTGTGTGTGATACCAGTTGGGGCTACTTGACTCGGCTAATAATCGGTACTGGTAGCTGAACTACCAAGAAGCCCAAGACTCGAACGCTCATGTGGGACGACGACGCTTAGTGGCCAAAATTAGGGCATCCTTTCCTTATAGGTGATGGTGCACGCAATACTAGATCCTCTACCCTTACCTTGGTGGATTTTCTTCGGTTGGCTGGGGGCATCGCCAGTTCTTTCGGAACATTGTGTCAGCATTCGCAAGATATCTTCTCAAGGCCTAGTTACATTTGAGCATGTGAGGACGATTAGGTCTTCTAGGATTTGAGTATCATACGCAAACACAAAAAAAAACTATATTTTTTGATTGAATGACCACATAGGATTAATCTAAAGGGAAAAGTTATTTTATTTTCGTTTTGTTTTATGTATGCGATCGGATTTTTTCTTTGATTATAATCTCTATACTCTCAAATATTTCCAAAACCATACCTAGTCAACGCTAGAATGGACCCAACAGGACCTCGTCGATCTAGATGCCTTTTGGACCTCCCCCGTTATCGAGAGGGGTTCCACGTCTTTTGCCATTTAGGCGTCAAAGACAGAACACAACCATCATTATTGGTTCATCCTTTGTTGGGCAATATTTAGTTGGGAACCCTAGTCAGTCTCCCAACGCCACACCGGTGAACACTCCCACAGGGTAACCACACACTACTCTTCCCAAAACCCCTAGTGGAAAGAGGAGTGCTACCCATTCGGGAAGTCAAGTGAATGCACAATAGTGTACGTCATAGACAAACCCTATTCCTAACCATAACATTGTGTTTTCACAAGTCGCAATGGCTACAACCTCGCAGTCACCTTTTCTATCTTCGTTAAATCTACTATATTTAACCAAGTTGACAAACGGCCCCATTGAACAAAACCCCATATGGCCTCCCATGCCTACGAATCTCCCTTCAGACATTCCAAAATTTGAAGGGAAGCAAGTGGAAGACCCAGGAAATCATGTTATGAATTTCCACCTGTGGTGTTTGTCGAACAATATCGTTGATGATACTATTTGACTAAGACTGTTTCAATGCACTCTAACTGGAGTAGCAACGAAATGGTATCTGGAGCAGCCTTATGCTACACATGGAACCTTTAGCATCCTCGCTATTGTGTTCCTGACCTATTTTTAGTTACCCATCCACCACGATTCTGGAATGGAGTTACTGACCCACTTTACGCAAACCCCCGTCATCCATATCTCGGACCATCTCGAGGAATGGCGACGGCGTCATAGTTTTTGAAAAGCCAAATTGGACGATTGAGTTTTGTTAGACTTGTTCCTACAAACTCTCATCGCAGAGATTTCAAAGGATGTGGCAACAAAAAATCCCATATCCGAAGAGGAGGCCATCAGTAAAGCCCAACAACTCAAGCTGATCTATACGCAGTCAGGGTATATTTATAATATCCTTCCGAACGCCCCATGCGTGCAAACTTACAAAGAATTTCCAGGTGCTTTGAAATCTACAGATGGTTTAATTGGTTCATTGACCTAAAATCACCTAAGCAGCAGCGTTCAATACCCCGATTACACGTATGATTCTACTTAGAACATACCACAACCCAGCTACAAAAGTCATCACATGTCTCCAAAACATTTGACCAGTATGGCATCATCCTACCACCATCATCATGGAGGACCCTATTCTCCGGCTCAGGAGACCCAATACGCAGATATACATGCTGACGGAAGAGCTCCCCCTCAACAGCCAATAACAAACCTAGGACCGCAATACGTCCAATCTCCGGTACAAGACCCACCCATGTAAACTAATGCACAGGTGAACTTTGTGCAACCCTCCCAAAACCAACCACGCCAACCATACAACCAGGAGAATCCAAATTATCCTCCTAAAGTAGTTAAGAAAAAGGGAAAAAACAAGCCTAAAGGAAATTCTGGACAGGGGGGAAACAATCAACAACACCCTCTGTGATCTCAGACTGGAGGCAACTCCAACCGAAATCAAAACTAGGAGACAAGCAACCCCCAAAGATAGAACAAGAGGGAAATTATTCGGACTAACCAATCTTGTTCGAGCTATGGTGAGTACGGCCATTACACTCACCACTATCCTAACCTCCCTAAGATGAAGAAGTTGTAGAGTAACCATGGACAAGGGGGATCCTCCCAGCAGACAACAACCATGTAGGAGCCCTTCCCCCATCAAGGGACAGTTAGCACGTTGCAACAAACTCCCGACGATTCCACAAAATATACATGACTAACAAAGAATTTTTTTTCAGACACGGAATCGAAATTACAATTCCCCACCAAACACAAATGCATCAGGGGCTAGTACTAGTGCACCAACAACACCTTTGACCATATCAAAGATGCCTATTGAACCTTTGCCAAAAATGGCTAAGGGACCAACTGGGCAAGAAGGAAACTATTCCAAAGTGGCCCATAACTACAGTATCGTGGATGATCTAACTCAATCTCCCGCCGCTATGTCAGCTTTGGAGGTGTTGAAATCATGCCTAAAGCAGAAAAAAAGCCTTACTTTCCGCTTTAGGTGCCATCAACCCTGCCGATTTGTGCCTGATGGCTTTTGATTTAGACAAGCCACCCCTAGGCTTCCTTCAATGGTCGCCTTTCAAATGCCAATGTCAGTCCAAAACATCACCATTCACCGATGTATCATTGATGAAGGTGCATCCACATGCATCATGTCAAATAAAATTTGGCAGAAGTTAGGGTCTCCTGAACTAAAACCATCAAACATAAAGCTCAGAGCATATGATGGTTGCCCTTCAGCCCCCGTCAGTCTCTATCAAAATGTCTTAGTCTTCTTAGCCAAAAAGATGGTCCTTATAGACATTGACGTCTTGGACACCCAATTGGACTACAATATACTCCTTGGCTAGAGCTATATGTACACCATGTAATCCATATCCTCCTCTGTCTTCCAAACTATGATGGTCCCCCACGAGGACCGCATCATTACTTTCAACTAGTTGACACATAGCGAATAATGGCCCTTAAAAAGTATCGATGTCATTCTACCCTATGTAGACACGTCGGCTGATGCGCTTACATGGTACCAGGAATATGGTCCTGGCCAGTTCAAACCGTTGTCCATCCTAGGGTCATTCCTAGGTGATCCCCCTGTTATCCGAGAGCCATCATCTGGCATCATAGAAGCTCCAGTGTGCATGATGTCCACATCAAGCACCAAAGCCAATCAGGACATGGAGACGAGGAGTAATGACACCGAGTCCTTGGCTACGACAACCTCTCTAGCCTAGGCCACCTCCCAAACTCCTTTTCTATATCCACTAGCTGGTTTCATATCCCAGTAGGTCTTGGCCACAGTTGTATTACCAAATGTATCTTTTGCGATACCAGTTTGGTACCTCGTTCCCCCTACTAGGATAGGAGCCATACACATCACCTCTATAGGGTTAGTGCCCCTCAGTCCCAAGGAGGCCCCACCCGTTTAGGATACTATCGTAAACATCCCTGCATAGGTAGCTCCTACTGCAAAACTGATGATTACGGCCAAGAAAAGTGGAAAGAAGGTGGAAAGTCCCACCACGCAACGGGAATCACCATGGTGCACCATATGTGACATAGTAGGACACCCTACCCACATCTTCCTAGAGCTAGAGGAATTAAAACCACTCTTAAGCTCTACGGAAAGCATCGTGGATCCAAGTTCCTATAAGAAGGAACATGCCACCAAAATCCAAGGCAAAGCATTGCGTACCAATCATGCATGCGGTATCTGCAGTAATTATGGACATTATACCCATCATTGCCCAAAGATCCCACAATATAGGGATGCCTTACACTCCATTGAGCGAGCCTATCAAGAGGATCCCTCCACCCAATATTCTAGAGATGAACCTTGCACTATTCTATACCTGCAAGAGGAGCGACAGTCACCAGAAATACTCCCAACCATCCCCCTCCTCCCATTGAGCGATGTGTAATGTGTGATGAGCATGATCATTTCATCATTGATTTTCCAGCTCTAGAAATGTTCCAGCAATGGTATCTAGTTCATGTAGTATATCGCACTGGCATTGACACCCAGTATTCATGTCAGATATGCAGTGGAACTTGGTGCGCCATTGTCACTACATACCTAGATTTTGTGCAGCACTAGCCTGTATGTGATCAACCATAGTCTGACTCTCCCAATAATATGGCTCAGACTTGGAATCTATGAATAGCTCAACAGCCCAAGAATATGTGACGAGCATATCCATCCTCTTTTTGTCAGTTGAAAAGCGACCAACCAGGGAACCCTTAGTTACCCCCAACTGCTCTCTCTAGAGAAGACCAACATGTGTGTTATGTAAAACGCCCAATCATGTGGTCGCCACATGCCCTGACTTAGAAGCGCTACGTTGCTGGTACCCGGTCACGCCACCAAGTGAGTAGGACGAGAACCCCATATCTAAGCTATTTTTCCTATTATGTTAGGGAAATCACCATGAACATCATTGTACCTATATCCCGAGAGTTCATCCTCTAATTGATATGATACATACAATAGAAAAGAAACGTGATGATCTCCTCAACCGGTATAAAAGGTATATCACCCCCAGGCCAACAACCCCATACCCACCTCGATGTAATGGGAAAACTGGGACAATGCACCAACCAAGCATGACCCAAGTCCAACCTAGGATAACATGCAGACTATGCGACCTGGTTGGCCATGGAGTCAATCAATGCAGAGAACTGAAGCACCTAGCAAATAGTTTTTGCACAATCTCTTCTCTCCCACAGAGAATTCTCTCTAACCAAGAGAAAATCACGCATACTTATTATCGGATTTGTTCACACTTTCATCATACAATTAAATGTGAACATCTCCCGAATCTTAGAGAGGCAAGAGCAACGTTGAGTCTACACTCCCCAAAAGAGCTAGACACACCCACGCCAAAAACTCAGAAATGGAAGCAAAATCTCTCTTATTCTACCACAAATCCTTTCCAAGTGTCCACATCTAGGACAAAGAGTAGTGTTGATTCCCACACAATCTACTTGGTTGGCACAGTGGTACCATGCACCATCTACACTAGCCATAACCACAAACCAAAGGCATTCCTACTAATGGAAACATTCAGGCACCTCTACACTAGGAACAATTTCCACCAACAAGAAATTGACCATCCTAACAGGGGACCCAAACTTGCGCTCACGCAATCAGCTCCCATCACGGAGATTCTCCCCCCACCAAATTCTAACAACACGATACATCATATATGATTCGTATCAACATATATCAGAACTAGGACTAAAGTTGCCTCCACGTCCTGGGTTTTCAACCCTGTTCCTATCATAAACTAGGGTACCTTACATTTTTGCATTGATTTCCATGAAATCCCAAATTTACATGCCGCCATCGAACTCCTCGATGATACCCAGCCTCTAGACCAATTCCTAGTACAACTAGAGCTCGTTGAAAATAGCCGATGGCAGTCGCTGTAACACAAATAGGCCCACAAGAAATAGGCAAAATAATCATTCAACTGCCACATCACCCCCACTCATTCACCGAGGGAGAGCTAGTCCTTCGTTACAATGTTGCAAAAGAAGCCCTAGGGCCAGGAAAGTTTGAAACCTTGTGGAACGGACCCTATATCATAAAAATTTCCTCCTCAAGGGGGAATACTGATTTGGACAGAACATGCCTCAGCAGCCCCATCAACGGCCTTTACCTCAAGAAATTCTACCCATAAGGGCCAAGAAGGTCCTACCATAGAGTCAACATACATAAACCCAACCACTTTAAATTTTTTACCAAAAATACTTGTTACAAAACGCGCTTGAGTTTCACAATGGATTACGAACCCGACCCTTACTTCGTATTTTCTAATGGAGTATCGATATGGTCTCAAAGTTTAGCAGCAACTGCTTGGGTTATCTATCACCCTGACCGATCACCACTCTGCACCAATGGTGCTTGTATTGGTTCAACAAAAAACAATCAGGAAAAATATGACACCGTTATCGGACTTATGTGTGACGCCCTCCATCAGGGCATATGCCATATACATACCTACCTTGATTCCCAGTTAATAGTGTCACAATTAAACCAAACATTTGAGACAAGAGACCCACATCTGTTTATAAAATACTCGTGTGCAAAAATATTAAGCAGACAATTTGACTACATTACATTCACACATATACCAAGGAGTCAAAACCAAATAGCTGATCGCATAGCTAACAATATTCTAAAATGGAATGCATCTTTTATAAACCATTATACATAAAAAAAAAAAACATAGAAAAAATAGATATCCATCAGTATAACATAATTCATAAACAGAAACAGGGGGCACACCATGTAGAGCCACAAAAAATATCTCTCGCATATATATACCAAAAAATGTATGTGTCTGAGTACAAAAAAACAGTGTCTCTGACCCATAGGTCAGTAAAAAATATACACATATAAGTCGACAAAAATAGGGAAGTATCCTCATGATAGGTGCTTTCCCCGTGTACAAAAATACTCTAGGGTGGTGCTCCCCCAGGTGGGGCACCTTGGCCCACTGTCGCTCCTGGTACCAGTACTAGAGCTATCATGAGCACGGAGATCACCACCCGACATAAAACCAGCTGATAGCCCCTCTCCCGGCCCGTCAAGGTCTCCAGCCATACATCCTCAAGGTAATCCACAAAGCCTCGAGTAGGCATCCCCTGGGTCAAGCGATCCACTCGACCCCAGGCATCCTATAAAGCTGCCACCCACTCGGTCAGCTCAGCAACATGAGCCTCTACCGGATCAGCATAAGATTACTCAATAGAAGTCTCAGCAGTAGCCGAGCTGCTACCTTCCCCCGAGGGGCTAGCCTCACCACCCGATGCTCCACCTAGAGGTTGTGCAGGAGCTCCTCCCTACCCCCCATGAGCTCCTCGAGGTCGTCAAATCGGCTGGTGCCCAACCAACTGAGCCACAAGATGACCGACCTCACAAACATCTGCAAGAGTAACCAAAACTATGTCAGTTTCATCATAATACACATATAAACATAAATAATCAAGTAAAATAAAAAAACCCAAAGACATACCTGCTGGCCCCCAAGCATATCCAGCAGGAAGACCCATGTATGGTTCTCCCCGGAAGTCCATCCCTACATAAGGGAATGGTAAGAACATCTGAGGGTTGGCCTCAAACCAAGCCTCTGTGGTGGCATTGTAGTAACGCCACAATGTACCCCCACCTCCTCATGCGAGGCTCCTGTGGCCCCCCATCACGCACCACCACCGTAGATCTTAGCAGTAGCACTTGCTCATACATGATGCTGCATAGGATGTTGGCATAAGTAAACAACTTTGATCCATCTCGAACCTTGGAAATATGTGCCAACATCCCTTCGTAACAGAAATGGGAAAAGTCAAAGAAGTGTCCGGCCCTCAGCTGGCGTAGGACGCCGATTTGCAGACCGGATGCCCGATGAGGAGCAGATGATCCTGCTAGTCGCACAATGGCCGCTAGAGCACACAGCTCAGCTAAGTCTGTCACTGTCACAATAGCTATGCATCCCTCCGTAATGGGCACTGCACCATAGTGACGTGCTCAAAATGCCTCAATATCCACCCTCCCAGAGGGAAGTGGATACCAAAGCGCCTCACCCTGAGGCAGCAACCCCATCATGAAATAGATATCTGTCTCGGGTAAGATAGTGAGGTCGCACCCATGTAGCACCATCACCTTGCACCACCTGTTCCAACATCAGATCAGGTAGCACAAAAGTCGCTCTTGTGATTGAAGAAGGTAATTCTCCATAGATTTAAGGATACCCCATCGTTCAAAATGTTGGCATGCATGACCATTGGTAGCTAAGGAAACATATAGATCGGGCCAATCCCTCTCCCTCCACAACATCCTTTCATCAAAACAGGAAAACATCAACAGCATGAAAAACACAAAAAATTGACAAAATTCCCAAGATTTTTTCGAAAAACTGTGCCTCAGCTCTTTGCGCACCTGTTCCTCAAATAGGCGCGAGGAATGTGTGTCTGTTCTTCTCACAGTAGCAAAGAAGGCGCACCCATAGCTAATACAGGTGCTATAAAGGCATGCAGAACTGTAATTCTGCGTGCAAATATCACGCCTGTACCTTGATTGCCTGCACGATCAAGATAAAAATTAACCTAAGGTCTGTAGAGATCCATCCTATACAAACCCCATCACTCACATACTAAAAAAATTAAAATGCAGGACATCATGTAGTTTACCTGGCTAAAAAAATGCTAATCCCAAGTACTCAGGCTAACTGCAATGGCAAGAACTACTCCGCAAAAGCCTTTGACCTCTCAACACTCAAAAGACAAAAATGAACTGAATCGAGCCATATTCACCTATATGTCACAATTTTCAGAAAATTTGGAGGACCATAACGAGAGTTTTGAAGGCCCAATCACCGGAACGAAAGCAACACTGTGACCAATGCTCCATAATGCTCAAGGGTAGTGCCACACATTCACACCCCTGAAAAAATAAATTTTCAGCATCGGCAGGTATGCCCTCTCTCATCTTCTTTCTAAAGCACATGTCTTTCAAATAATATTTGAATAAAGAAGATGCTTTCACTTGGGGTATTTTTTTTTGCAGGTAGTGTGAAAACCATTAGCAACTCCATCTAATGAAAGTTTCAGAGCAAGTATCATTCTAACCCAGCATGTTAGAGTCCTAGAAAAACTTTTCATATCCTGACATCATTTCTCCATCAAGAAATTAACCATTGGTTCCAAACACCCGACCATGTTTATCATCACCTCACCTTGTACATGATAAGCATCCTCGTTGGTTGGTAGAGCCTCCCCTCCATGGCGCTCATCACCCAAAGTAGACCATATATCACAAACAATAGTGACACCATGGCCATACCACTGTAGTCTAAGAAGCACCTCCTGCCCGTTCACTCGCCATGCATCAGGTCAATTTTTACCATATCAAAATAAAACCCCTTTCCCGGATGACCAGGTTGTGCAAGTGGATTGAAAGCGCACTACCGCGCCTCGCATTTGGCTTACCATACCTCCATCAGCATAATCCATCTACGACATTTTTTCATTTGCTTCATCAACCTCACACATGAGACCAACCAATGGGCCCCCCACCCTTAGAAAAATACCTTCCTCACACCATCAGTGAGCAAAAAATTTCATGTTTTGGGGCACCCGTCTCTGTGTTTTTTACAAACCAAACCCCATTATTTTATTCTTTTGGTAAGTGTACAATTACCGCAAATGGCACACTATGTCCCCCACCCACCCATTCATTTTTTATCCCATGGCAACAGTCCCTCGTCACCCTTGGTCAGAGTACCACAGCCCCATGCAAAAGCCACTATGAGATTCATAACTAGTTTATACCCACCCTGGAAGTCTTACCGACTCTAGGGATTTCCCCATCATAAATAGTCTTGATTGCCACCAAGCTACCTTTTATACTCCAACCTTGGGCCACTGAATCCCCATCATCAGTTTTCAGTCACCCCTTGTCATCATGGATATGTTAAACCCATCACATCCAGGATCTTGATCCTCCGTATCAGTGACCCCCTCGTTTGGTTGAGGCTTCCATTTTTTTGACATCAACACCTCTTTTCCAAAAAGGAAGTGGTACCTTGGATTACCCCTCTCCACAAAAAGGGCATGCTCGGGTGGCACTGTGGGAGACATCATTGCCCACAGATGTCATCGATCCTCCTGACATTGAAATACAACACAAGCTTTCATGTAAGATGGTATCGTACCTTACAACTATTGAAATTTGATTAAATTTGTCGAAGACCCATGCCTCTATAAGCATCTCTGTTAGCAATGATTACACGGGAAGGTCCCAGCCAACACCTATGCGTACAATGCGTGTTTATATGCCATAACAAGTTTACGCATATGGGTACCACATTACACCTATTGTTAAAGAAAAAATGCCCCTGAGGGCATCATCAGTCGTTGTCATCAACCAATAGATCACTACCATACTAGTGACATAGACATAATATGTATCTTTCAAGTAGATTTGTTTAACTAGCCAAAGCATCATGAGCATGGCACATGCCCGCCTCGTAGACAATTTGTATATATTATATTATACCATTACTTGCAAGGATCCCACAGGACATGGTCTCCCTTCGACTCAGTGTAGGGTGTCTCCAAATCCAATCTACACGCAAGTCTCTCTCTCTCTCTCCACACAGTACACAGGAAAAAAATTATAATGTATTTCGGCTATACAGTTTTTCCTAGACCTCACACATTAGCAGGAAATTGTTATCACTGGAAATTTGGACAAGCAAAGCTAACATTATTTAATGTCAGGTAGAAGGATTTATAGGGCTGAGATAAATTAGAGAATTTGAATTATTTAAAAATCTCTAAGGTCTAAAAGGAAAAATAAAATTGTACACAGAAGGAACTAGTTAAATGCGCCTTTGTGTGCATAATCATTCGATAAGTGTGACTTTGCACGAATTTTCATCAAAAATCCGCACAGTCTTGAGAGTGGTAGAAGTCACTTTCTGGGTCAACAAGGCAAACTCCAGGACATTGATACCACACTTGACGCTGCCTAAGGATAGACGCTCAAGCCTCCTTAGGACCTCAAGGGAGCACACAATGGAATCAACCTCCTCTCTTGGGCCACCATCCACAATGTACCAAGAGAGGGAAGGAGGATTTGGATTCTCCTATAAAATTCCACCAAGAGATGAAAAATAGGAGAACACATTGTTATGCTGGCCATAATTGCCCCAAGCAATACCAGCAGTATGTGATCCAGAGCAGAGATAGAGGTCACTCAGTTGTTGGCCATCCAACAACTCCAGTCCACCATAGTAGAGAGAGGGAGACTTTGCGCCAAGGCAGCTCAGAAGTAAAGATATCCTTGCATTGGGGCCTGGAGCTCCGTAGTTCCAAGGGCCCCTTGGCAAGTGGGTTAAAGTTTCATCCTCATTTCCTACCAGCACTCAATAAGAGGGGATGTAAGCGCTGTTGTTTGGATTATTGAAGTTGTTTGACTCTAATTAGAGATTTTGTTTTATATGTTTCAGTTTTAGTTCAGTTTTTATGTTTTAATATGCATGCTATTTCTCTATCTAGTATGTTTATGTTATAGCATGTTCCACTAACTTTCTTGACTCCATCTATTTTCTTCCTTTGACCAATAAATTAAGAGGGAAAAACCAACCCTCTTAAGAAAGTGTTTTTTGGTACATTCGTGCGCCAAACACACTAACACACCAAGATCAGTGGGGAAGTCAGTAGTTGGATCTAGGTAGATCTACAAGGTGAAGAAAGTAGAAGATGGGATTGTGGAGAAATACAAGGCTAGATTTTTGACTAGAGGATTCTCATAGGTAGAGCAGATTTACTATGAAGAAAATTTTGCATCGGTTGCAAGGTACTCATCGACTAGATCTATCCTTTCACTCTTAGCACAGATGGAGTGGCAGATACATTAGATGGATGTAAAGATAACCTTTCTCAATGGAGTTACTGAGGAAGAAGTGCACATTGATCATCCATAAGGTTTTTAGACCTTTGAAAAGGAGTTGCATGTGTGCAAACTCAAGAGAGCACTGTATGGGCTAAAGCAAGCACCTCACGCTTGGTACACCAGGATCAAAAGCTATTTCACTGGGTTGGGCTTCACAAAGAGAAAAGTGGATGCGAACCTATATCATATTTTGGTTGATGGTAAGAATTCTATTATTGTACTTTATGTTGATGACCTTATACTGAAAGGTGATGAGCAGCTCATAAATTCTTGCAAAGAGGATCTTGTAAGAGAGTTTGAGATGAAGGACATGGGGCTCTTTCACTATTTCCTTGGCTTGGAAATATGGAAAAGAGATTGGGAGCTATTTGTCTCTTAGGGCAAGTATGCCAAGGAGATTATGAGTAAGTTCCACATGGAGGGAAGAAAACCCATGGAGACTCCTCTTGCGGGAAACTAGAGGAAAGAGGATGCTACTTCAGGTGAGGTAGTGGATGCTACTATTTACAAGCAGCTTGTGGTTTCACTTATGTATTTGGTGAACAAACGACCAGACATATGCTACACAGTTAACCAACTTAGTCAAGTTATGGTTAATTCTACCAAGTTATTTTGGAAGGAAAAGAAGCATGTATTGAGATATCTCAGGGGTACTACATAGTATGGATTACTATACATACGGACAGAGGGAGTGAATCTTCAAGGCTTCACCAATGCATATTGGGTAGGTAGTCCATCAAACAGGAAGAAAACATCAGGGGGTATCTTCAGCATAGTATTAACAACAATTTCTTGGTACAACACGAAGCAGAGATCAGTTGCACTCAGTTCAGCTGAGGCAGAGTACATGGCAACTAGTCAGGTTGCATGTGAGGTCATCTGGATGTGGAAGATACTTGTTGGTTTGTTTTGTCATCAGATGGATCTGACAGTGATACATTGTGATAACCAAAGTTGCATAAAAATCTTAGTTAATCTGGTATTCCATGACAGTTCCAAGAATATTGACATCTGGTACCACCATCTCAGATATTGTGTTTAGAGGCATATTATGTTGTTTTCGTACATTCACACGAAATATCAAGATGCAGATATCTTGACGAAGGCGCTTGCGAAGAGTGAATTCGAATACCACAGAGGTAGGATCAGGGTAGCAGATAATCCCTTTCTTGTTGAGAGGGAGTGTTGAAATTCAACAAGAAAATGCACCACATACTAGTGATAGACTTAGTTAGCTAAATAATTTAGAGTTGAGGTTCAAAGGATAGGCATGTAGAGGTATTCTATTATTTACAGGGTCTGGTTGCAGTTATAGCACTAGTATGGTGTGACTGCAATCAGTTAACTCAAATTAATTGAGTTAAAATCAGTTTAACTAGTTCTAACTGAACGATGAGCTAGTGGAAGATCAAGTGAATTAAAATAGATTTAATTCACAAGTAGTGATCTACCAAGTAACTGATGATTCACTATTATTAGTTGCATGCATGTCAATTTTTATGACAGCCCAGTTGAGACAAAGGTCAAAGTCAAGTAAACTATCTGTTGTAATATTAGCAAATTGCCCGAGCGCACAATTGTAAAGACATGGGAAGCCCATGATGGATTGCACATTCAAGGTTGGAATTCCTATTTAATAGGAATTATTTTTCGTAGGGATTACTTGAGCAAGGTCGGTTGAAGGTGGGCAGGAAATTGGCTATGTATTGGTCCAATTTTTCCTAGATCAGTGTGAGACAATTGGTAGAGTGTATGAGGTTGTGGTGAGCACACATGCACTGTATTGTTTCATGATTCCTTGGTTGATTATACAATAAATATGGAGGGGTTTTAAGAATTTTCTTTCCCCAGGAAAATCTTGTGTTGTGCGATTGATTTACTTCTTTATCTACTTGCATGTGATTGAGCGATCATGATTTATATTCTGCAAATATTGTAGAAGGATTTAGTATCTTGTTTTAGTACATTATATGATCATATTGAATCCATTGGTATAATTTCTACAACGATTGGATCAATTTCGATTATAGCCTATAATAATTTCATTATAATTTTTTAATATATAAAATAAAAATAAATTATTTTCATGTATAAAAAAATGTGTTTTTTTTTTTTCAATCAGTTTTAATGATAAATAAATTATTTGTAGACTATTGTAAATAATTTTTATATAAATTATTTGTAATTAAATTGAATCAATGTTTGTTCTGTTTTTTAGGTATAATGGAATCAACAATTGGGCCGGGTTTATATTCACATGACATAGGGATGATTTTAAAGAGTACCACCATACTTCTAGGTGTATGTATATGTGTCCTCATGCTTGGCCCACATAATTAATTAAGGGGGATTTGAACCAGAGAGCTTAAATTTCACAAAGAATTCACAACATAGTGATTGCCAAATGAGCAACCCCCTACCTCAAAGTTCCTCCATGGCTTCAAGTTAAAAGTTCATGGGAAACGAACCTTGCCCAATGTTGAAAATATCCTCACTTTCTACTATTACATCCCACCCCTTTGGACTAGATTGAATCAATAAATAAATATATATATATATATATATATATATATATATATATATATATATATATATATATATATAATCATTATTTTTTAAAACTCCCCACTTTCAACTATTAAAACCCACATTTTTCGACTAAATTGAACCAAATATTATATATATATGTATAATTATTATTTTTAATTTAATAAGTATAAATAATTTTAAAAATAATAATATTTAATTTTTTAATATTTAAAACTTTATATATATATATATATATATATATATATATATATATATATATATATATATATATTTTTGTGATATCAAAAGAGGTTAATTTAATTATTATATATTTTTTTGTTTAGTATAATTGATTTAAATATTTATTTTTATAATTAACTATTTTTAGTTTCTTTTTATAAATTTTAAATGTTTTGAATTTGGATTATTAACTTTATAGACATCAAACACATTAACATACTAAAATAAAATAATATGTTTAATTAAATGCACAAATTAAGTTGTTGATATTTAGTAATATTAATATATATTAATTTAATTAGTTTATTTTTAATTAAAAACATGTAAATTTCAAGATAAAGGTAAAATAATAGATTTAGTTAGTTTCATTTTGGGTGGTTCTGGATTGAATCATTATATTTTTCTACATTTCAATACTTTCAAGGTGGAAGAGCAAGACTGTAAATTAATAGATTTAGTTAGTTTGATTTTGGGTGGCTTCGGATTGAATCATTATATTTTTCTGCATTTCAATACTTTCAATGTGGAAGAACAATAAAATTATGTTTTTAGGAGTATATTTAGTGGCAAGAGCTAGTTTGGAAAATTGGGGTTAGAAACTTTTCAAGTCAGTTTGAGGCCTTAAATGATGTCTTTTTGGGGTAAACGTTTCCACTTAAGTACTACACCCCATGGTTCTATTCAACACACAAATATATTTCTAACGGTGCAAGAATCATGCCAATGGAAGTTTGGATGCAAAATTAATGTGTGTTGAAATTTAACGTATCATGATTGACCTTCATAATCTGAGATGATGTCACTTCAGTCTCATTACTCATGAAAAAGGGGCTATCCATGTGGGCATTATGAGGAACACTAAAGAGAAGTGAAGTTGCAACTCATGTTTTGAATTGAATAGGTCAAATTTAACCCCTAGCTGGCTATTGGGTTTTGTAATCACCAAGCCACTAGGAGGAAAGGAGGCTCCATTCTATTTGAGTGCATTTTCATTCCATGTTAGAGAAAATTATTTTAGAGTGGATAGACAAAGAGAAGAACAATGGGGGTTTTGTGTTTCGTAATATTCCATAGATCACATGTCCAAGGTAAGTCCATAGAGAGTGATTCTAGTTTTTTATTTTCATCTTTTCCATTTAGACAAGCAAGAGAAAAGTAGTCTTACTTTCTAGTTGGATTTTCTCCTAAAAGTGTTATGTAGAACATATCTAGGTGTTCATTGTTATTAGTGTGTGTTGTGTTTAATATTTCTCTAATTTTCACATTTTATCTATTTCCAGCATAAGCCATAAAAAAACAATTAGTAAATCTAGAAATCCATGAAAAATTAACCGTCATAATATAGTTGTCGAATTTCAATATACTTTTATAAAATCTATTGTGACAAAATTTCTAGTAGAATATCCATGGTGACTTACAAATTATATTTGTATCAGAGCATGTTTATTTGGGTATATTTTAATAATTTTGATGGGATCAAATCAATTTATTAATCAATTCATAAAACCCTAGCCATGGTTAACAAATTAATTTATGATAACCATCTAGCAAAGGAGAGGTTTACATGGATGGAAGTACAAGTATGTGATCCTACTCATGGTGAACCTAACTACTAAGCTTTGGTTTTTCAAATAAGAGGAGGTTCAATGACATACTTCAGGTCAAAGGAGAAATTTGGGGATTGGATGAGAATATGTTACCTATTGATGAAAATTTCTCCAAGATTTGCTTATTCATGCTCGACTAAATATCTCGCCTCACCACATATAAATTTTGCGTCTCAATCTTCCAATTAAAACCTCCAACAATTTCATGTGTATATCTCCCAATTGTGTTTGTATAATATTCCCTAGAATTTTTACATGTAATTAAAGAAAAAGTGGCACCCCTTCCTTCTCTCTAAAGAAAAAAAAAATTGTCAAGTTATCAAAAGGGAAAACATCTTACTTCAAATTGAAAAATATAATCAAATTTTTTTATGAAGAATAACATAACTCCATTAGTATGTCTCTCGGATCCTTTGGTGTTATAATTATAATCTCCATCATTATCAAAATCCAATATACATCCATGAACACAATTTTTTTATTTTTTATTTATTTATTTATTTTTCAAAAATAGAAAAAGTGCTTTCCATTGATAAAAAGAGAAAAGTATTTTTTCCAGAGAGGAAATATTACCATCTCCAGTGTCAAAATGAAAACTACTATTAAGATCCATTTCTATGGAAATTTCAGCTAATCTCTAGTCTCTAAGAGGCTACATCAAATTCAACCATAGAGAATAGAAATAAATCACTGTTGAGGACTGTTCAAATAACAATGATAAAAAAGAGGGATATTTTGCACAAAATAGAAAATTTGTGCTATCAAATAAGTCTAATACGAATAGTTAGATCAAAATATATCTTGTCCTCTAAAAAATGCAAGAAACAAAAAAATTGAATTTTATCTTATCAGTATTCGAGCTGCAACGTTCCTTGGAGAGATTACCTGCCTCACCATTTTGGATCCAATAGATGTGAGAGATGGAGATAGAGTGGTACTAATTGATGAGTGTCATGAATTTTCATTTCTAGGTGTAGAGGTTAGGTGATTTTAGTGAGCGTTTGTCATTTTCCTAGTCAATGAAAGATTTGGAGTCCTCGAAAACTATAAAATCTCTAAGGCTAAGCCAAAAAGGATAGTGAATAACCCCCTAAAGAGCGATTAATTACAAACTAGTGTTAGTATCCGTTCCATAGTGCCAAAAATATATAGGAGTTTTAGGCCCTAAACGAATGGTCATTCTAGAGCCACATAGGCTAAAAGAGGAAGCCCCATCAAAGAATCCAGCTGGAGAAGAGGACCAGATGTTTCGAGGAGGATGGGGACATTTAGAGATATATGATTTAAAGGAAGAGTACTCAAGATATAAATAAAGGATTCTACAGCTGTCTTGCCAAATTTCGGGCATCACATTCTCAAATATGAGAGAATTTCTAGTCCGCAAAATCCCCGAGATGATAAATAAATCCACTGTTTTATGTAATGGGTGATCCATTATCCATCTTCCAAGGCAACAGGAAAATACTGAGAAGTCCCAATCTATATGGGAGTTTATCAATTGTAGCACACAAGTCCAAAAAGAAGAGGCAAAGGACAATGGAGGAATAGGTGGTCGATGTCCTTTCCGGTTGATGAGCCAAGGTAGCACCTTCCTAGGCCATGATATGTAGGAAATATTTTCATTGATGACAAAGGAGAAGAAAGGAGAAACACCAGAATTATCATTGAGGAAAAAGGAGAAGATCGGGATCAGATGGATTATAAAGGAGAAATAAGGAAAAGAAGGAAAACATATAGTGGAGGATTAGAAAAGAGGCAAAGGAGCATCATTATGCAAAAAGGAGGCAAGGAGCAGCATTAGAATCATTATCTAAGGCAAAGGAGCAACAAATAAGCAAGGAGCAACAAAGAGTAAAAGAGAGGAAGAGAAGCAGCATTAGAGGCAAAGGATCAAAGGCAGCAAAGGAAGCAAAGGAGAAAAGGCAGCAAAGGAGCAAAGGCAGTAAAGGCAGCACGTTTTGGTCAAGTTTTGAACGTGCTGGGTAGAGTCTTGAACATGTTGGGCCGAGTCGTGCTCGACTAGGCAGATATTGTAAAGGAATGAACATGTTCAACTAGTGGAGAAAGTCGTGAACGCGCGGGTAGAGTCGTGCTAGTTTACGTTCATAACAGCGATGGTGGAGATATCACAAATCACAGCAGAAGGAGTATCGCAAAACAACAGAGATAGAAATTCCGAAATGCGAAGAGCAATATGATGATGTCACTAGATGACATGGCTAGATGATGTGGACCCGACCCTGCATATCGCAATAAAATTTTGATGACGTGGCAATGATGTGGCACCCTAAGCGGGAGCCGAACCCTTTATCACATATCGCAAGTGGAAAAGCTCATAAGGGATAATGCTTATGTACCACGTCGAAACGCCAAAATGTGAAGAGCGACAAGATCCCAGATGTGATAAGCTTCAAAGCTAAAATCTAAAGGATTTAAAGTCTGGCTATGGGACACAATTTCATATCACAAATCGCAAGCTCAGAAGGGATAGTGCTTATGTACCACGTCAAAATGCTGAAATGTGAAGAGCGGCAAGAGCCCTGATGTGATAAGATTCAAAGCTAAAATCTAAAGGATTTAAAGTCCGACTGTGGGACCCAATCGCATATCACACATCGCAAGCTCAGAAAGGATAGCACCCATGAACCACAGTGAAAGGTCGACTTGACAAAGTGCGATAAAAGGAGTTGGACGCAATGGAGTTTCAAAGCTAAAGACCGAAGCATTTCAAATCCGGATGTAAGGCCTTTTGTTAAGAAATCGCATCGGAGGTGGAACATGTGAATATAATGTAGAAGTACCAAGGAATAATAAAATGTGATAAAGGGACTGGATGTGATGCAACTCAGAGATATTATTTAATTGATTTCAAGTCCGGGTGTATGTGGTTTTGCTTTGTTAAATCACATTGGAGAACATAGGAGGTTTATAACGTAGAACGATTGGATTGCCAAAATGTGATAAAGGGACCAAACACAAGGATTTTCAAGGGCTAATTGGAATTTATTTCAAGTTTATGGTTCTTTGTAGTTACACTATTTTATGAAGAAAAGTTAACGTGGGTAGCAGACTTGGGTAAGACCCAACGCTCGTGCAAAACAATGGTTGATGCAGTTGCGGCTTTTAAACAAGAAAAGTCTAAACGCGGGCATAAAGGCTTAGGTAAGTGACCTGACAAAGAGCAAAGGGTAGAGAAAGTTGAACATCGCGGTAATGAGGAGATAGGCACCATGGGTCGAGTCGGGCTCAAAAAAAAATCTGGGGTAGAGTCGAGTGTGGAGACAAGGAGAAGGCTGAACGCTACGGGCAAGAGAAGGAGGGCAGATAGGTAGAGTCGGGCAAAAGGAGCATACCATGGCACTGTTGGAAACATGCCAACTGAGTCGAGTCGAGAAAAAGGCGTTTGTGTAGAACTGTTATAATATAACAATAGAAACAGAAAAGACAATGATAGCAATAGAAAGGACAAATGCACAGTGAGCCAAGAGCTGAAAGGGCCGAGTGAAATATATTTGTTGTTACTCTAAATGTAAATGAATTAATTATTTTTTATTGTATGTGATGCAAAGGCAAGTCTCTGTAGGCATAGGTAAAACTCCAATGACTGTTGTAATGATTATTTTTGATCTAATAACTCGAAATGAAATGTAAGGAATTGAATGGGTGGAAGGCATAGGGTCAGGCCTGTTCACTTCGTATTCCCTATAGAATGCAAACAACCAGGAGTTATCTATATAAGAGATGTAATATCAGTGTTCAGAGAGAGGTTAGAGAGCTGCCCAGAATCCTAAGAGATCATTAGGGAATTTTTGAGGTCTAAAATGGGCCTCCTAAGGAAAATGTACAATCAAAATTCACTTTATGAGAACCAATCATATTTTAGGGGATGACATCATCCCTAATGGTTGAGGTGGCATTGCTTGAGTTAAAGGTACTTACTTGTCACATTCTCAATGGTGGATAAAAACTCATGGTTAACCATGGTAGCGCTCTAAGTACTTTTAAAGTCAAAGTAAAGTACTCATAATAAATGTCATTTCACACTTTTTGAATAAAAATATATTATTGTCATTTCATATTTCTTGAAAAAAACAATGCATATCCCTATGCATTTATTATATTATATTATTTTTATATAGTATATTAATTACATGTTATTATACAATTTAAATAATATAAATTTTAATTAATAGCATATAATATAATTAAGAATTTATAAATTTATATTTATATTTTATTTTAAGTTATTTAAGTATAAAGGACAAATGCATTAGTTGTTCAATGATAATGACTTTTTCTTGAAAATTTCATTCTTATTTATAGTCACGTCAATACAATTTTTTTATTAATTTTATTTTGGTACAACTTTTGAATTGAATTTAACTATGGTTACATGGATTTAAGTGCAAAAAGTGAATTGCAAATTCATAAATATTATTTTATTAGTTTAGTTATTATTTTATTATTTCCTTAGGAGGCCCATTTTAGACCTCAAAATTATCTTGAAGGGCTTAACAAGAGAGAGCTACAGAATGGGAGAGAGCTGAAGAATGTAAGAGAGCTGTAGAATGGGAGAGAGCTGGAGAATGTGAGAGATATGATAGAGATGATATGCATATCTGGAGCTAATATGAAATATATTTGAAGGCAGAGAGGGAAGAAGTGAAGGTGGAGAAAAACGAAGTTGATATCTAGGTAAATCAACTTTTTATTTTCATGTTGAGTGAGGGGATCGTAGTCTCCTTTCAAGTTTTATCTTGATAAATTTCCATTTGGAGTTGGGTGAGGTAGGAGCCTCCTGTGGGTTGTAGCCTGCAAAAAATACATGGGAGTTGGTGCTTCTGTTTCAAGTTGTAGCTAGATAAATGTCCAGTTGGAGCTGGTTGAGTTAGGAGCCTCCTGTGGGTTGTAGCCTACATAAAATATATGGGAGCTGGAGCTTCCTTGCAAGTTGTAGCTTGTAGAAATTTAGGTAAAAGCCACATGTAGGTTGGAGCCTTCAGAGAATCAGTTGTGAGAGGGAGTAGGAGCTTGCCTTTGCATCACAACAATAACAAGTTGTGGTTTTATCCCTTATGAGTTTCCACTTATATCTGGTATCCATGTGCATGATTATTATGTGTTGATGTGTTGTGTTAATATTCTTATTACTTGTTGTTCACATATTCAGTCTGCTAATCATTCTTTATTAAGCTACTTATGAACTGACTTGTTAATGAGTTTAATGAAAATAATTTTAATATCCATGAATTGAATAAACTAATTCACCGCCCCTCTCAATTTAGTAAAGGGTTCTTCATGATATCCTTTCTTTCTAAGTATTTCCGAAGTCAGAATATAGTTATGTACCACCAACTAGGAAAAACACTTTAGTTTGAGAGGAAAATTCTAATTCCATCACTGAAATAGCTAAGAGAAATGCAATATATGTCTGGTAGGTTGGAACATTATCTGGTATTCCTCATGTGAAATTACCTTTCCGTGTTGTGAGCCACTGGACCAAATAAATATGTCTTCTTTTGTAGATACGAAAATCTCAATGAGCTTAAGATTATAATTATATGATTTCCATTCCCAAATTAGGGGCTCTAGAATTTCAAGCTCTACAATGTCTTTCCAATGAGTGAATATTGGATAGGAAATATAATTTTTTGCTATATCCTTATTCACAAAGAAACCTTGATTATGAAAAAAACATATAAGAGGAGGGGATACTAGATGTGGGCCTGTCATGCATGAGAGGGAGTCCATGCTAATCTCAGGAGAATATCTCATACCAACATCACATTTGAGATTCCCGAAAAACAAATGCTTGATGCGAAGGATACTATGCCATGATAACGAGCAATTTGGAGGGTCGGAAGTACCAACACGAAGCCATCCAATGAGATATTTGTTTTGAAGTTATTTTTCCTTGATGATGCGGTTCCATAGGCCATCACTACAAACTACTCTCCAAATATTTTTAGAAGTAGTTCCAAGTTGAAAGAGGCAGTGCCCTTAACTCCCTAACCATCATGTTTAACCAGAAGTTTGATAATATCCAAACTGGCAAGATGAAATTTGTGGTATGGTTGTGTGTTGGCCCACAAGAAAATTGAGATGATGATGTTGATATTACAGAAAATTCATTTTGGAATTATAAATATGTGCATCCAGAAAATCAGGATACTATATAGTACATATTTGATAAGAATGAGACACCCTCGCAGAGAAATCCATCGATGTGACTACTTTTTTAATTGCTTGCTAATTTTGAGAAGGAACCAATCCCAATCCTTGTTTTTATAGCCATTCAGAGTTAAGAAGAAACCTAGGTATCTGAATCTAGTGTCCAAATGATTAGATTTTACCTCGAAAATATTAGAAATCTCCATACTCTTGTTCGCATCAACCTCACTTGAGATCAGATTGGACTTTGACTTGTGAGGAGTCCTAAGACAAGTCCAAAATCAGAGAGGATATTGAAGATCACCTTCCATTCATAAGGATCTGATTTCCTAATTGCTAAGAGGTAATCCACAAACATTAAATGGGAGAGGGGAACACTGTCGTTGATTCTGTATCCATATATGAGGTTGTGTTCACGAGAATTAGAGAGTTTTCTTGACGAACTATCAATAATTATGAAAAAAATAGAGGAGAAAAAGCACAACCTTTTTTGAGTCCTATGGAAACTGCGAAAATTTATGTGGGAAAGAAATTTATCATTATTACAAAGAAGTTAGTCTTGATTCAATATTTTATTCAATTTATTAGTGTGAACCCCAGACCAATTTTCTACAGGACCATCCATAGTAGTTCCCAATCAACACAATCAAAATCCCTAGTGAGATCAATCTTAATGAGGTAGGTGTCTATATGGAAAGCCTTGATGGAATGAATACACTCTTGTGCGATTGCTAGAGCATCATGTATCTATCAATGCTCTAAAAATCCAAATTGTTTAGCTGAAATGTTTTTTGACAAAAATGGTTTGAGCCGATTTGCAATGGATTTCGAGATTAATTTGTAGATGGTGTTGCACAATGATATGTGATGATAACCATAGAAGGAGGCTGGAAGAGGGAATTTTGGTATGAGGGTTATGAACCTGGCATTTGGGGCACCAGAGACGCAACGAAGGCTACGAGATTCTTCCACCATCTCCGTGAGTTCAACTATCATGATATCTTGAAAATGAATGAACAATTCCATTGTCCAACCATCAATACTTGGAATTTTTCCCTTGGCCATTTATTTTAAGACTGATAGGACTTCATCTTGTGTGACAGGGTGATCCATTTTCATTTTGTCCTCCATACTAGACAACAAGGGAAAAATATGATATATTTCCATCTGCTTGCTAAGAGGGACCTGTTCCCAGGGGCAGAATACGTTGCTAAAATAACTCATTGCCTCCATTTCAATTTCCTATTGAGAGGTAATTTTTTCACCTGATTCAAATATAATGCTCAAATATATTTTATTTTTTGCCTCATATTGATCTATTTATGAAACAATATGTTGTTCTAATTGCCTTCATCAACCCACATGATACAACCCTTTTGCTGCATTTCTTCTGTCTGTCTATGCAATATTTGCGATTTGTGTATCTCTACTGACCATATTTTTCATCATACCAAAGATATCTATTTTTGGTTTATTATAAATGCTTATAGTAGTGGTATTTATCAAAATTTTCTACACCCAATCACATGAAGGGATGTTATCCATGTCGATTTCTCTTACATATTGTTCGTATTTATTTCAATTCTATCATAGCGACATTCTTGTCTCAATAGTTAATAAGATTACAAGTACTAGAACAAATGGAGGATGGCTTTCTGAAAATAAACATAACAAATATAACCTCCTCCTCTTAATATCTTCAATCACATCTTGTCATTGAGATGGTATAAGTATGATTTATCATTTCATTGTCAGCCATCTCAAACCTCGATAGACTGTCACTCTTCAAGAGTTAATGGGAGCACTTATCCAAGTGTATTTCAGATTACAAGGAATTAACTTATCTTTTATTGCTCTAATGGAATAAATATATTCCAAGAATAAAATTATGTACTAATTTTCAAGGGAAAAAACTAAAGCAAAGCCTAGCTAGGTAGCTAGATAGTTTAAATTGTATTAAGTTTTTAACTTACATTATGGAGCAACTTTAATGAAAATTGGAATGGATGCCAAAGTAGTTAGTGCAACCACCTAAACCCATCCGATGGTCGATATATATCTCAAGAATGGCCCAGATCATTGATCAATAACACTAGATCTATAAGAATAGGTGGTTTATCAGTCCAAGAAAAATCCCAAACCTTTAAGATTGAGATGATGCTAAAAATTTTACTGAAGGGTTTTAGCTAATTTTTGAGGTTTTCTTCTTCCTCTCTTGACTAAATTTTTTCATATACCTATATAGTGCCTTATGTTGATCGTCGGGTTGTCGTATTCTTCCAAGTGTGTTCAATAATGTCAAGGAAAATCTCCACAAACCAATGGTTTTGTGAATGTATTGTTTGGTTTTATTTTATGCATAATTTCTATAGGTTATTATCTTTTTGTCTATAATAACCATGTGATGGTTTTGTCGCAGGTAATAAAACTTCTTGCTGAAATTTTTTTTAAATGTGACTTTGGTTCGCTCTCTTGTTTAAATTGGTTCCACATTTTTGAATTCTACCATCTTTGTTGCAGATTCTTGTATCTAATTTTTTTTTTCAGATAATAATGTGTTTATCCTTTGTTGGTCAAAAACCTATCACATGGTTTCTTGTGGCATTTCTTTTTTCTTACCTACCTCGCTCACCTTTGAATTTATTATTGGAATCTATTTTCTTCCTTTATTTCATGAATGTTTTGATTTTTATTTATTTTGTACATACTAAATTTAACTGTGAAATGTATGTACTAAACTTGATATATCAATGCATGTATATAATAAAATTATATTGTAACATGACATAAAATTTATTTTATTTCCTTATATTTACTTTTAGTATCATGCATATAATATAGTCACATATATATAGTATGTTAGAAATTGATTTCAAGCTTTTATTTCTCTTTTTATTCTTGTTTTAAAATTTATTCACTTTAATTTAACGTTATGTTTTGTGTATTTAACTAAATTTTGATTTTAATTTTACAGGGAAAAAAAAAACAATTAAATTATATAAGAACATAATTCACATTTCAAATAATACTCACATATTAATCTTGTCAATTTAATGATTCAAATATTTGGCTTTAAAAGGAGAGGATTCTATTTAATTATTCTTTCATAAAGAAATAGACTAACTTAATTTTTGTGTGTAGTATTTAGGGTAGTTAGTTGTTTTGTTTCTTTATTTATTTTTATTTTTCATCAAAGTTGTATTTTGTGAGATTGTCCCTCACAAGATACAACTCCTTTAATATAGATAAGAGGGTTGAGTTTCACCAATGTCAGCATATATTTTTTCCTACTCATTTGGCTTTAAATTTTGGGCAAGCACTCCCATTGCCTCTCACTAGTTTCCTAGAGGTTCGAGGTGTTGATGTCAGAGCGAAACTAACTTCAAAGATAAACACTACCTACTTGCCTACTTAACTTCCTACCTACCTACATACATATATAATGAAAAAATGGAGTGAAACCCTAAAAAATATAAAATATTATAAAATTCAGTTGTTGATTTTCTAAAGCATTGAAATTCATAAAATATTATATTCTTATATACAAGCTTGGATACCAATGATCCCTAGAGAGTACACTTATGGTATTTTTATGTATCAATAATAACCCTTAGACCCTATAAGATAAATAGAACCTTCAGAGGTCATGTATGGAGGTTCTAGGCATCATGTTTTGTATTGGATACCTAAAATATTATTACTTTTTCCAAGGCTTTGGAAATTTTTCCCTTGAACCATGTAATTGCCTTAAGATCCATACCTAATGCTCAAAAATCTATGAGACACTAACATCCTTTCTTGAAGGAAAATAGACCCTCCACTGGTAATGTGATTTTCTTTAAGGTATTGCTCATGGCATTAGATCCCTCAAAACTCTCTTTAAGACATAAGGCATGACCTTGTTCAATAGATCATGTCTAATGAATTAGAACACATAGCTATAGCTCAAAACCATCTGGTGGTACCAAACACCCCAATAATAGGCTAGGGATAACTTCAAGACACCATTTGTGGTTGTTTGAGGCAATCTTCTTGGCCCCTTGATGGATAAAAGATTCATTCAAGGCCCAAGTTTCATGTTTTATCCTTTGATAATGTTTGAGGCCGTAAGACCTATACCTAGTGCTAAGAAATTCTAATGGTTCTTATAAATATATTTATATTCAAAATATACCCTCAAAATTTCCATCTTCAATGGTTCAATGTGTCATTTTGAGCCCTAGAAGCATAAAATCATCCTTCAAGGCCTAACTCTTTGTTTGGTCGCCTTACCATGTCCAAGGTCTAAATAATCACACTTAATGTTCAAAACGTATAGTGCTAACTATCCGCATATATAGTTCAAGGATAACCTTGAAAGGCCCTTGAGGTGATTCAACATGTGGTTATGACCCTAGATGCCTAGAATATTCCTTTATGAATCAACTAGAAATTATAGAGATAAAAAGGAGATAAAAGACACGAAAATTAGTCTGCTAGTCAGGGAAAAACCCAGAAGGGGAAACCCAACAATACTTCTCTTATAGAATCAGATAAAAATGAGAGATATCCAAAGCCATGACCAAGACCAAAATTCCACAAACATACCAAGTCCATTTGTCCTCCAGGTCACCTCCAAAGTCAAATTCAATGTTATTCAAATATCCTCCAACCTTTTCACCAACCTTTTCCACACATTAGTGTGATGCCATTTCTATCATTCCCAAGGGCTTGGGATTTTCCTTATAGAAAAAATGATTAGTTATAGGATTTTCAAATTCAAACCTTTCTTATGGTTTATAAACCATATAGGATTCAATATCCAAATTCTTTAATATTTTTCACTCTTCAAAAATTGAAAATTATACAAGTATACTAATGCATTCATTGCAAAACCTAGAAATGTTATTGACAAGCCTTTTATTCATAAGATGGAGTTCATTTCAATATTTGATCTCAAAAACCTAGTCTTAATATGCAAAAAAATCAATTATGTCACTATCTTTAATGTATCTATAAATACCTTTCACTATTTAAAGGAGGATAAGATCATTAACTTTACTCTTAATGTTATTTTCTAGACACTATTTCATCATGTTCTAGAACAGTTAGCATTATATGAAAAATATTTGACATAGTTTATTGGTTGCAAGGCACTTTCAAATGAACCAAAAAAATACATACCTTTTCAACCTCACTTGTCCATTATTACAATATTTTTATCATAGAGATTTGATCCTTTGCAAAAAATATTATTTGAAGTTTTCTTCAGCTGATATATATCTTCTTCCAATAGAGGTACCTTATACCTTCTACCATAGAACTAGAATACGAACCACCAATATTTATTTGGGTTGCTTGTAACGTTATTCATCTTGGTTGACATATTTAGGTTGATAATATTTCCCCTTCAGCCCTAGGCTCTTGACCATGTCACAACTGTACTTTTAAAGTAATTTATTGCTTTGCTAATACAAGTATGTCACATTTTGACTTCAAACCAATCCAATATTTTTCTTCAAGGAGAAATTAGGTCAGATCTCTATAATATATATTTCTTCCTAATATTATCATTTTCACATCATATATCTGTAACTCAAACTTTTGAGACTCTTGAAACTTGAATTGATCTTAGTCTTGTAACTGTTCCACTCGAATAATATTAAAAAATGACGATTTGTATTACAATCTTTGGACAAAATTCGAATATTTTTCATAGTTTCTTTATTTCCAACATTTCTTATAATTTACGTAAGGATCCATAGAAATTTGGCCTCAGATCTTAATTGATCACAGATAATTAGGTACCTCATATTTTCATTAGCCTCAGAGCCTCCAAGCCTTTGCAGAGAAGATATTATTAACCTCAGAACAAACTCAAATTTGTGTCTCCTCAAATGATGAGAATTGGTGTCCAAAATAGGAAGTAGTGATACTATTATAGAGTTGTTTCCTTATATACCATATGGAACTTGAATCCCAAGACTTCACATAGGATGAAATCCAAAGGCTTCATATCATTAAGATAGAGAATATTCCATCTAATAAAGGTATAATTATATATTATAAGATCATATTAGCCTCAATACTTTGCTACAATATTCGAGTTATTCAGAAATGAGAATAGTTTCTGAAGTTTGTGTTAATCATAGGAAAATTATGCTCTACAGTCATCTTCTTAGTTACAGATATTAATCATAGAAATTGGCCATGGAAATATAAGGAAAAATTTGTCCTTCAAATAAATTATAAAGCGAGGTAGATATGATGATTGAGGAACTTCAAATTTTTATCCTATAACTTCTTTCTTTTTTGAGGTGAGAGATATACTATCTATAATGATGTCATAAAGAGTGTGATATATATATATATATATATATATATTCTAGATAGAGAGAACTGCGACAAGGGTGTCTTCAAGTGTGCCAAGAAGTTTTTATCTTCAAGCTAATTTCTTTCACCTTAGCTCTAATACCATGTTAAGAAACTAATTCTTAAAAAAAGAAGAGAAATAATGTCAATACAATTATATGGAAACTAATATAGCATGATCCCCTCACACGAATTACTCAAATATATACATGGACCTCACATAGAAACCAAACAGATTTCTATCAACATTAATTCCTTGCTATAATCTATGCTACTAATTTGATAGCCTAGCATACAATGCCAATAATTTCTACTATTAAATAAAATTTTATACATGGGACTATGACGTAGGTTTGTCACTGATATCCCATTATGAAGGAACTAATAATTCTTCTTGATCCCACACAATAATTTTTCCCTCTTAACACATTTATCTTATTTTTCAATAAAAGAGAGGAAAATTGGAAGAACATTACTAAATGATGAAAAAACATATTATGAATCTTACAAGACACTTTCATGACAAAATAACCTAGCTAGAGGCATTTATTACAACCTATAAGATAGAATCCCCTCGATTCAAAACTATGTTTTCCCTTTGCCTAGTTAATTTTGTAAGAGTTGCAAGAGTATCACCATAGAAGAAAATGTGATTATATAAAATAGGCATGATACTACGTATCATGAGGTAACAATCACAACTATCCTATTGTCCAAAGTTCCCTCAACCACAAGAGATCTTTGACACAATTCTCTCTCTCTAGGAGCTTAAACAGGGGGGGAGAGCATAACCTAATGTCCTTGATCATCAAAGACTCTTACCCAGATGATCACATCAATAAGTCCAAGATACTCTCTAAATACTAAGAACTTCCCTTTCAGCAAAGCCTTGGTGTGTATGTTTTCTATCTACTCATAAGTTGAAAAATTATTGAGCCTCATGGCTCCTCTCTACACCATGTCATGTATATAATGATACCTTATCTCAATATGATTGGACTTGTCAGGAAGCATGGTATTCTATACTAATCATATCCCACTCTTTTTGTTGCAATATATCACCATTGTAACCAAGACCTACTCAAACAACTCTCCAAAGAGCTTCCTTAACCATATTGCCTCACAGTTAGCCATGCTAGAAACAATGTACTCTGCCTCATCTATGCTAAAATCTATGAACCTCTATTTCTTCCTAATCCAATATCTCATGCCAAAACCCAAAAAAAACATAGAACCATGATGTGCTCTTGCTATCAATAAATTTTTTGTCTTAGTTAGCATCAGTCTACCCATGATGTCTCTCATCTCAAGTAGTATATCTCAAACCAAGCTTATTCATCTCATGAAAATATCTTAGAACTTGCTTGGGAAAAACCCAATGTGCACGAAGGGAATTAGTGATGAATTGAATCAAAGAATTAAATGAAAAACATATGTCTGAACAGGTGTCAATGAGGAACATCATTGCCCCAATAAATTGTCAATACTTCCATCAAGTCAGGTCCATAAATCTCCACGTAACTTCTTGAATTTTATCTCCACTATTTTGGCTAGGTACTTGCATTCTACCATTCCAAATATTTATAAAAATTTCACAAAAAAATTTCATTCAGAAAGGAAAATGTCTCTGGGATTTTTCCACACTTCTAATCCCAGGAATTAATGCATTAAACCAAAACCTTTCATTTCAAACTCAGATGCCATATCCCTCTTACACTCGAGCATTAGAAGCTCAATACTAGGATTTGGGGCTTTGTTTCAATCCATATAACTCCTTATTCAACTGACATATGTGAGTATTCCTGCCATGTACTTCAAAGGCTAGTGGTTTCTTAATGAATAATTCTTCTTGTAGTATGCCATGAATAAATTTAGTCTTCACATCCATCTGGTGAAGAGTACATATTTTACTCGTAGAAAGGGAAAAAATAGATAGAATATTGGTATAGCAGGAAACTAGTGCAAATATATCATCATAATATTCTCCCTCTTTTTTGAAATAACCTGTATCCATGAATATTGCTTTACATTTTTCGATACTTCCATCAACTGCATGAGTCATCTTATATAGCCATTGAGAGGTCATGAAAAAAATTCTTTTGTGTATCAGAACAACATCCCACCCATCATTCTTCGTAATGGATTCATACTCTTCATCAATGGAATAATTACAAACCTTATCTTTCACATCTTCTTCAAAAGTGGGAGGCTCAATCTATATTATGGTGCTCTTAGTTACATCATACCCTTGGTATTAGCATGGCTTCTTTCTTTCTCTAAAGGTTCCTTTGGAAGTGACGGTTTTTTCGACATTGTGTAATGTGTCACGAAGTCAAACAGGTCTCATTCTAGTAGGGAGATCACATGGAGGGGGATCCTGTTGTGTCAAATAACTGTCAAATTAATTCACCAAATATTTGTATATCAATCCAGGATCGTAAAACACGAGCTATACTGCACTCTCAAGGTTCAGTTTTTAGAGTCCAATTTTATATGATTCCTTATGATATTTGATTTAATAATTGAGGCACACAAAAACATCTATAAACACACACTGTCAAAAATAAATCAATTTATCTCATCAGAAAACGGGAACAATCAACAAACTATAGTTTGAACACTAGAAACCCTTATTCAATCTATCTCAACATTAAGTCTGAAATCAAAACCCTTACCAATCAACAACAACTTTAATTCAATAACTCATTGTTTGCAGAAAATATCAAAAGCCCTAATTCTGATCTTTGGAGATCACACTAAAAAGGAATTACCTAATCTGAGTACCATATAAGTTGATTCCACACTCACAAAGTGAACTTGAAATTACTAATGGTATCCCTAACTAACTCTGATGGCAACACTTCATGCCAATTTCACTATACTGGTGTCAAGCAAAAAGGTGCACTATCACACTGGTTTGAATATCAATTTTACACACACAGACTTCAGTCATGATAGCCATTAATCTTTCATACCTGGCCAAACCATTTATATATGTGTTACTCACTCCTGATAGTTTTAATTCTACTTTTCAAACCAAACTAAAATAAACTCAAACGATCAAAAAAGCACAACTACACTCTAGATATCAACTTCTAATTACAATTGTCTTTCATCAAACTTCCAATTATACTTTGGCAAAGTTACTCAAAATTCTACAGCAATCGACACTTTGGTTTCTGCAATAAGATAATGCTTTTAATTAAATCAACACATGTTGCGTTAAGACACAAAAATGGATTTGAATTCAATCTCGAAATTACAAGTTTGACACATTCACATAACTTGTCACTGGCAGTAATTTAGTCATCCTCTGAAGCTGCAATAAAATGTTTCAATATTTAATGAATGATTTCTTTCAAACCAAGTAGGAGGGGTTTAAATCACTTTGTCACTTCTATTATTATGGACATGGAATTGTGAAGCTTGCACCTAACACACAATTTTGACCATCAATCCAGAAAGGAATTTTGGTTAAGATTCTGTCCTTAAGGGAATATGCACTCACTCCAAGAAATATTCTAATTCAACTTGACCCAAATGCTACAACCAATATTTGACCTCCCACTCCAAACCCTAATCTTATGCAAGATGAAACAAAGCTGCAAACATCTAATTAATCATACCAAATAAATGAAGAAAAATTTTCTTAGATCTACCCTATGAATCATCTAATTTATTCTACCTAATCAACACATGGGTATCCTAGTGAGTTGCCATCTAAGACCCCAAAAGAACCTATATCTATCATTCTCCAACGAATCTAACTTCACACTCCTATTTTTCTTAAGTAATGATAAGCCAAAAATCTAATGTAAAAAAAACTCTGCTTCTTCAAACCAAGTGCATAGAATTCAAACAAAATCATTCACTCAACAATGACATCCATTTGTTATAGCAATTGAACTATGGTCATCAATCTAAGATATATTCACACATAAATGAGATGTGGATTACTTAATGCACATGACCATTCAACACACAGAAACATTTAACCATTAAATCTATTTGCAATCTAAGATATGCTCTTCTACTGAAATCGATATAGCAATACGTATTTCAGCCCTATCTGCTCATTAAAAGATCAAATTAAATGTATACAACCAGGTTTTTTTCATTCACGCAGAAATGCATTCAGCAATTCATTTATCTAGACGGATGATGGAGTATTTGCTCAACTCTGTTTATGAGCAATTCTCAATTCAAAATGATGCGCATGAGGTGAAGGATGGAACACAATCCTTATGGAAGGAATCAAACACGTTTATAGCTACAATTACAGGGTTTTAATATGACATTCCCAATCTAATCCTGGAGATATAAAATTACTCTGCTACGGCAACATAAATCCGATGCTGAAATCAATTTCCAAAAACAAATAACTATGCAATCAAGAATTTAATCAATGATACTTATAAACTATAGCAACATGAATCAAAGCCAAGACACAAAATCGATTTTTAAAAACAAATAACTCTACAATCAAGGACTGAATCAAACTATATTTATGAATTACCTCTAGCTAGCTACGGGGCTGAACTGGTTGTGGTGGGCCCTTGCCACACCCGATAAAACGTTGATTACAGTACTAACTACACCTACAACAACTTATCTCAGAGGTTCATCAAATCCACAACAATTCACAGTTAATCAAGAACGCATCAACATGAGAATTCGGCTTTCAATTTTAGAACATGAAATCGCAGTTTGTATTGATAGTTGAAATGAATTACATTAACCTCCTAATAAAATCATATGTCTTTGCCTTTATAGGCATTCTTAGTTACAAAATCAGTAGCAGTATTATTACAAAGCAGGACATTGAAAACCGTGGATATGGTAATCCACAAAATCAACACTAACTGTCTTAAATTCAAACTTATCAGTTTCTTATCAAAACTGCATGCTGTTATAGAAAGAAGGTTCCTAATTTTTGTTAACTGAACTCCATTATACGTAGAGTGGCCAGCTGGTCTTTCACCAATCTTTGAACTTGTTGAAGTGTTGGAAGGAGCATCGAATTTGCTGAGCTGGAGCTTCTATCTTGAGGCATGCTAGCATATCAACTGAAAAATGGTTGAAGGAACATAGTCTTCCTCCAAGTCAAAGACCTAATCAAACAGGTCCCGCAAGAAATCCATCATTCTACCCATAATAGTAAGTTAACAAATAAGCATGTGACTAAAAATGGCTAAACTAGCTATAGAATAGTAGAAACAATTATACTTGTACTTCCTTTTACCTTGAACAAGGATTCATGGAAGTTTGGCCATATTAGGAATAAAGAGAGGAAAAAGGAAGTAGATATGTGTCAAAATTGGGGAAAATGAGGCAAAAAGGTGAGGAGGAATAGACAAAAAGTAGCCTCGACATCTCCCCCACACTTGATCTGAGGCATGTCCTCATGCCTCCAAGTCATCACTGTCCAGTCAAAAATCAGTTGCTTGGGCCAAATTCTCCAAACTTCTCCTAAATGAGGCCGAGCATTTTGTGAACTATATAGCCAATCATCTAGCACTTGTCTTCTTTGAAAACTTAAATTTAGATATCTTCCATGATTTCAGCCTTTTATCCTTCCTTCGAAGCTCATCATTTTGTACATATAACCGGAGGTTCTATTCTCTTAACTGATCATTTACCTTACTTACATATTGGAACAATGTTTTAAACCTGTAAGCCTTGTTCCTCAGCTTAGAGATTTTATTCTAAAGTCTTACTGATCTAATTTTGAAATTTTCTTCTTCATCAGGGACTGATATCTTTGCTAGAACTATTGACTATTGGGGATGACCTTCATCTGGCATGTGGCCCATACCCTGCTTTGGAAAAGGACCCTGTTGTTCTGGGATTATGGAAGAAGGAGCAGGGGTAAAAGCATGTACATCTTGGGAAATATTATCTGGAATATGAAACTGATGGGAAGATGAGGTTGATGAAGGAAATTGGGGAGAAGATGAGGGAGATGAAGTAATAGAATATGGGGATGAGGGCCCAAAAATGTGCTAGGAATCAACAGTATTTCAAGGGGACTTACCCATGCTTCTAGTTCTTCTCTTTTCCAGTATGACAGTCTCAAAAGTGGGAACTGGAGATTTACTAGCATGAGTTGATTTTTTCCTCAAACTGGGCTTGCGACCTTGTTGAGTTGGGGTATTTTCAATTAATTCTTCAGGAGGGGACAAGGTTTTCCTTCTTTGTTTTCATAACTGCCTTTTTGAAGGTGCAGCTTCATGACTAAAGGAAGGATCAGGCCTTGTGGCATTTCTGGTTGGAAGTGCAGCAGATTGGGTGGGTGAAGTGGGTGCAGCAAGGATGTTTATTTTTTATTTTTCAAATTGACTTACAGACCTTTGTCTCCATTTTGCCTGATTTTCTTCACCTGTAAAATTCTCTATAAGGAAATCCTCCCATGAATTTTTCCTTTTGCTCAGTTCAAACACAACCAGAATCTTGATTAAGCTATGATGATACAATGCAGTCCCTGGCTTCCGACTCTCAGATTGAACTCTTCTGGCCATCTTAGGCAAACTTAATTTCAAGAAATGGGGAATATCTATAGAGAAATCCTCGATTAGATGCTTTAGAAATTTGATTTGATATATAAAGATGATTTCATACCTGCCTTCACAAGTTATAAAGCGTTGGATCATGGTTACCAGTGACTACCATTGATCTTGAATGCATTTTCGTAGCATTCCCTTTTTCCAACTCAGTGACTAATATGTTGGTTTTAGGAATCTTGCACAATTAGTTATGCTTAATTTTCCCCCTTTGAAGAATTTCTCACCCCCAGTGGGTAATCTGATTGCTCTGCTCATTGATTTTTTTGTGACTTCAAGGCAAAGGTTCTCGATCCTCGCTCTCTTCCCATCAAACGTCTAGGAAAATTCCAATGCCACAACATCATTGTATCCTTAATTTTTTTGAAGAAAAACCCCCCATGACTTCCGTTCGAAGGCTTCCGTGCACAACTGATAATCTGCGGTTCGAGAAAATTGGGTGAATGTGGGATCATGTCTATTAGTGCCCATGATCCAATCAGATTCAAACATCTCTACACTCAACCCGTGGCATGTAATTGCACTTGTCACGACCCATAGTGAAATGGCTAGGAAGTTAATTTGGAAATAAATGCAGCACCGCAACGTTTATTCATTGGCTCTGGAGAATCAGTGATTGGCATCCGTTATGGCTCACAAGAAGAACATCATAAGGTGCCCACCCTTTATGAAAACAACCCATACTCCAGTGTCCCCTCTCTTTATCGAAATTCACCTTAGTCTACATAGAGACGCTGCATTGCTTATTGTGGAGATGGATAAAAATGCAATCATGATTTACGGTGGAGACATTACCCAGTAATCGGATTATGAGGATGATTCTGAGTTTAACAGAAAATGGAACATAAGCTAATGATGAAAGCTCGGTCTACGTGAAAGGTTTAGTCCCTGTCATGTCACTATGCCTAAAATCATATTTCCGTATGGAGGGTGCTATCCCTCGTCATCATGTGCTTCATTCGTGCGTCCTCATCAACAACCCTGATCACCACCTGTAATCATATGAATTTTTGGACATGGGTGGACGAGATTCTGAAGGGAATGGGTGATTCTGGGATGTAGGATTATAATTGGTTTGGAAGGAAAACAAATGAAAGTAGAGGCGTAGGGAACATGGTAAATAGCATGTACTTGTAATAATCATTAAAACTACCTATAACTAGATTAAGCACATACCTTTGTCACTTAAATAATATTGGGAATGAAAATAACATCATATCTTTACAGGAGCAGGTCTGCTCTTCAAGATGTAGCTTCTGCTGCAATGACGATCATGGTTAATAGTAAAATTTGCAACCAATAGTGATATCTAGATCAATCAAACTTTTAGGCCTAGGCTGCAATTCCAGGCTTGTACTATTGTTAAAAATAGAGCTTTGCACAGTTTATTAGTACCACAGATTGTTCATGATCATGTTGTAGCTTCTAGACAACATATTGCCAAAAGAAGATTTTGGTCCAGTATTCGAATGTCCAGGTACAAAGATGACAAATATGACAAATTCAAAGTAACTTAAGCATGGAGCTGATCTTTGTGAAGAACAGCACATAGAATCTCCAGTTTCTCTGACAAAGTTTCACTCAGTTTTGTGAGGTGGTGCTAGAACCTGTCCACCATCTCATGGATTTTAACCAGGCCTGAGATGATAACTGCCTGGGGCATTTCTATTTAGGGAGCTTGAAATGTCCTGAAAGAAGGCTCCAGGGGGGTTTCTTTTCCATAATTATTCCATTGGGCCCGTAAAAGAATAATTCAATGCCCATTGGATCCCTAGGCTACCACCACCTTATTGTTTTATCGAGCCTACAGTAGTTCCTTCTCAGGGCATTCATTTTTAGAGAGTCTGAGTTGCCCATAGAAGACTCCAACTGTTCCTTTTCCATAAGTAATCTGATAGGCCTGGATAAAGGAATAAACCCACTCCTGCTGAATTACTCCATTATTCTACATGGACTGTGGGGAGAACCACCTGAATATATGGAAATTGACAGTCCACTGGTTAATCTATATAAAAATATAAATATATATGTAAAAAATATATAAGAAAAATCAATCAACCGATCCAGCAAGAGGCTGGTCATTTCCATGAACCAACTCTAGTCCTGGATCCTTCTGAATGTCCTACAAAAACAAATCATCTAAGAGTGGTTTATGGTAAAATTTTAGCCTATGGCCATTTACCACGAAGGAATTCTACTCATTATTAATGGTTCTAATATGAACTGAACCGTTATCAAAAAGTTCAACTACCTCATAGGGTCCCAACCAACGAGTAGAGAACTTACCTTTGAAATGTTTGAACTTACTGTCATACAACAGGGCCCAGGCGCCTGCACGGAAAAATTTCTTTTTGATGAACTTATCGTGCCATCGAGCTCTCTGATCTTGTACCAACGAATTTCTGTCATATGCATTCTGTCGAATCTCATCAAGCTCATTTAGTTGCATCAACCTATGCTCTTGGGCTTTAGTCAGATTCATTCCCAATTGGGCGGCCGTCTGAAATGTCTTCACTTGGAACTCGATGGGAAAAAGCACTTGTTTTCCGTAGACTAGCTCGTGCGGGGTGTGTCCCATCACATTTATCCAAGTGATCTATAAGCCCATAGTGCTTCCAATAACTTGTCTGCCCAGTCCTTATGGTGCAGTTGAATGGTTTTCGTGAGGATAGACTCCAAGACCTTGTTTTTGGATTCCACTTGTTTGTTATCTTGAGGGTGGTAAGGTGTAGATTTACGATGTTTGATCTAATACTGCTCAGTGAGTGCCTTGACCAATTTTGATGTGAATTGCGTACCTTGGTCTGTAACAATCTCACACGGCACACTGAATCTCGTGAATATTTCTTCAGACATAAACTCTACTACTGCCTTTTCCGTGGCAGCAAACAAGGCCTTCGCCTCCACCCACTTAGTGACGTAATCAGTGCATACCAAAATGTATTTCTTCTTTTTCGACATCGAGGAGGTGAGCCCTATGAAATCTAACGCCCATTTCTTAAATGGTTCAATGGATATCTGAGGCTAAAGGGGCATTTCGTCGGAGGAAACTAGTCTCCCCATTCGCTAGCAAGCATCACAACTGGAGACGAATTTATTGGCATCTTTAAAGAGTGAGGGCCAATAATACCTGATGCGAAGAACCTTGTATGTGGTTCATTTGTCGGCAAAATGCCCCCTGCAAGGCTCGTTGTGGGAGGCTCTCAAAACATCGTACATTTTGTCTTCCCACACACACCGCCTCATGATCAAGTCTGGTCCTGTGTAAAACAAGTCTCCCTCGATCCAGGAGTAATTTGCACTGCGCTGCACAATGTTGTGTTTTTCCCAGGCAGACATGCTTTGAGGTAATTTCCCTAACACCAAATAATTTGCAACATCGGCGAACCAAGGAGTTATGGCAGAAATGGTGAATAGTGCTTCATTTGGGAATTCATCGGGTACTAGAGTTGTCATGCTTCCTTGTCCAATATTCAAACGAGACAAAAAGTCAGCTACTATATTATCACTTCCAGGCCTATCGAGTATAGTAATATTAAATTCTTGTAAAAGAAACAACCATCTAGTTATTCTACCATTAGTAATTGGTTTATTCATTAAAAACCTAATGGAAAAATGATCGGTATGGACAAAAGTCTCATAACCGGTAATGTAATGTCTAAATTTCCCGATAGCATGCAAAACTACTAACAATTATTTCTCAGTAAATGTATAATTTAATTTAGCGGGGGAAATATTTTTTCTAATAAAATAGATAGCATAAGGATAGCGATCTTCCCTTTGTCCCAAAACTGCTCCTAGTGTAGTGTCTAAAGCATTGGTACATATGTGAAATGGTAGGGACCAGTTTGGTCCTCTCAACACTAGAGCGATAGACAATCTATCCTTGAGTATCTGAAAGGCCTGTTGACAATTGAAATTCCATACAAAGTCAGCATCTTTAGTCAATAACTTAAATAATGGTGCTGCAATCTTAGTAAAATTTTCGATAAAACGATGATAGTAACCTGCATGTCCTAAGAAAATTCTTACCTCTTTTTGCGAACTGGGAATAGGAAGATGTGATATTACCTCAATCTTTGTCGGATCTACTTTAATTCCTTCTAATGATACATGATCATTAGGGGAATTTTGAGGTCTCAAATGGGCCTCCTAAGGAAATTATAAAATAATAGTGGAAAAAATCAAATAAGATTTGATGACATCATCAAATTTTAGAGGGAAAAATGGAAAAACTACTTTTTCAACTCATATTTTCAACTTATCTCCCAAATTTTTTACTCAAATTTCGATCGGGAGTACTCGTTGGATGCAAAATTTAATTCCCCACCCAAGGAGTACCCATGTTGCATACTTTCGATGGGTCCTACTACACGAAAAATGAGAAATACATAAAAAAACGTGATTACAATCACATTTTTTATGCATTTCTCATTTTTCGTGTAGTAGATTTCATCGAAAGTATGCAACATGGGTACTCCTTGGATGAGTAATTAAATTTCGCATCCAACGAGTACTCCCGCTCGAAATTTCAGTAAAAATTTTGGGAGGTAAGTTGAAAATACGAGTTGAAAAAGTAGTTTTATTATTTTATTATTTTTTAATATTTTTACCCTTTTATTTAAAAATGGTGAATCATCCCCCATGGTTCACATCATCATCTTGAATCCTATTGGTTGTTATAAAGTTTATTTTTGTTGTACATTTTTCTTATGAGGCCCATTTTAGACCTCAAAATTCCCCTAATGGACCCATAACGATTCCCTTAGTTTGCATCATTCTGCATTTGTCGCTACTAAGGGCCAGGTTTTCTTCTTGAAAACGAATCAACACTTTTTCTAAATTGGCCAGAGCTTGATCAAAATCATCTCCATAGACTGTGAAGTCGTCCATATAGACTTATACACAGTCATGGACCAAATCGGAAAAAATGGCGAGTACAACTCTTTGAAACGTAGTTGGGGCGTTACAAAGACCAAAAGGGAGGAATTTATATGCATAGGTTCCCCAAGGGCATGTAAATGTAGTCTTTTCTTGATCTTCTTCAGATATCTAGATTTGATTATATCCATTTTACCCATATAGAAAGGAGAAGTATTTCTTACCTGAGAGCGTGTCGAGTACCTGATCAATGAAAGGTATGGGAAAGTAGTTGCACAATGTGGCCTTGTTTAGTTCTCTATAGTCAACGAATATACGCCAATTTCCGTTATTTTTTGGCACCACCACCAAAGGTGACACCCATCTACTGTCCGAAATGGGATAGATAAATTCCGCAGCCAGGAGTTTCTGAAGCTCTTCTTTAACCATGTCCTTTAATGCTGGGTTCATTCGTCTTTGTGGTTGTCGGACGGGTCTCATTTCTTCATTAGTGTAAATGTGGTGAATGCAGGTGTCTG